>CANTUT010001683.1:5000-197500 GCA_947687605.1 Reutealis trisperma | reverse complement strand
ATACACACACACACTCACACAGACATATATATGTATACATATAGACATATATATATACATATACACGTATATATACATATATATATACATATATATACACATATATATACATATGTACACACACACACACACTAGATTTTTTTCTAATGTGGTGACTCGTAATTGGTCGATTTTTAATATTATTATTTGAGAATATTTATATTGCTTGATTATTAATTTCACTTTAATTATTAAATGCAATTGAAGTTAATTTTTTTCTTAATTATATAGCAGTACATTTATAATATAATTAAATTGATAAGGCTTAATAATTATAAATTTTATGTAAATATAAGAATGTACTTTGTAAGACTATTAATGATTATTAATTGCACATGTTATGAGTTTGAGTAGAATAAGAAAGTTGCATGATTGATTTTTTATTGAATGAAATAATGGTAGAGTGGATTTGAGTACGTGTACTACTTACTTTTTTACTTTGTGACTACACTCGAATAAATTATTGGTAATTCATTTCTAAATCTGTATACTGTGTTCCTGCAAATGTTTATGTTTCAAATATTAGTATAAGTGCTACATTACATGTAAATGATTTAAACGAATACTTTGTGATATTATTTTTTAAAGTATGATGCTTGTTAGACAGCAATACTTCTTTATAGACTATATTCTTTGTATAAGTTGCTTTCTTTTTGTTGGGCTTTTCATTTTTGTCGAATATTTTCATAGTAGATGCTGAACACCTCTTAACAGTACAATATATAATTGTCCATATGAGAGTACATCTTGCGGTAAATGCACTCTTACATTACATATCGTCTGTCCTTATGCTTTATTAATAGTCATTGCAAAACAAAGATGCACAGGGAACTATTTTCTTTTGAAATGGAAAGGATATCCTTTATTTTTAGCCAGTGACAGTGGTATCCTCGGCAATAGGACATGTTTTCCTATATATTGTCCTACTTTTATTTCTGCATGTATAACATTTCTATCAAGTTTTTTTGCACACCATCCTTGTTCCATTGCATAGTCCATTAGATGCATTTAGATTTCTGAGCAATATTATGGGACAATTAACTTTTAGTTCCAACTTGTGTGGTGGCAAGCCATTTGGCAATAATGTATTTAGAAATTCTTCTTAGTAATAGTTATTTATGTCATCTACTGCTTGATTGTAACTATTGTAAACTAATTTTTCTCTAAGAAACATATCTATCATTTTTTTATTAAAAGTGTCTACATACTCATTTTTGGTGGCTAGTATAGCTCGACTCATCATGCACTGTGGTGATGTATAATTATTCTTTAGATTAGGAAATACTGCATCAATTAACGCCATCTCATAGTTTGTTTTATTATCTTGTGGCACAACCATCTCTTCCAGAATGAGTATATAGTCCTGCATTATTGTTGGCTCTTCTTTATAACCCAACCTCAATAGGGATTCACCAAAAGATGCATATGATCTTACTATCATTTTATTACTCAATTTGAGTACTTCCATTTTGTTCTAAAGGTATGATTTTTACCAAACCTACATTGACTATTTCTTGTCTTGTTCCTTTTAGTACAATAGAAAGTACTTGTTTGAAATCTTCACCGAATGCAATTACTTTTCCACTGAATTCAACTATCTTTATTGCAATTTTTTTTCGATGAGGGCCTCGTCCTAAATAATTAGCTTTGCTATTCACAATAAATATGCTTGGCCACTCTGTTTTGATATATCGTACAAGCTTGTTTCTGTTGAGCTCAATGGTATGCTAAATCTTGAGTGGGCTGTCCTCCCTCCAGGTATTATTGCAGCTACTACACCTGAAGTTGCTATTGCTAAAACTATCATCCTGTGCAATATAAGATTAGCTAGCATTGATCTATATAAAAATGTTTTTCCAGTTCCTCCAGAGCCATCCATGAAGAGCACACCACTTCTTCATGAAGAACACACCACTTCTTTTTGAATTTACCCTGTATAGTATTCTCCTATATGCATGCATTTGTTCCCTATTTAGTTTCAAAGCTACCTCAATGTCTTCCTATGGTGTCTCTACTGCCATTTCTTCTATGATCTCCCTTTTATTAGTCGTTGGTTGCTCGGTATGATGACTTGTGTTTCTGGGTAAATCATAATTCTTTATATCCTTTTCCATGCTCTGTAAGTGGCATTCAATGCTTTTTATTGTAGAGAAGATCTAAGTTTCTATCGAGTCATTATGAATTTGCTTGAAATCTTCTGACATAGCATCGGAGTAATCTTCCTAAACCTTTCTGACATCTGCTGGTTCACAATACACTAATAGAATTGCAAATAATCTTTTAAGCTCTTTTGGCATCTTAAAAGCAACAGCTTTGCTCATACATTCTGATGCACTTTGATATGATTTAAGTAAGCCTCTTTTTATTACAGCTTCCTTAAAAGAATTGTATTCCATATTATCTATTATAAGCAGATTTTTAAATGATTTTAGCCCTTTAACATGGCTTAACAGTAGTCTCAAGTAATACATTTCACCCTCTATTGGATTTGTTACAATTCACTCGACCAATGACTTTTTCTCTTTTCCTTTTCTCCCAATATTTTCCTTGTCTATCCCACATGTAATGTTCTGGAAATTCTTTGTATAACAATCCCCTTGCATGCTTGTCTGTGGAGAATTTAGTGAAAAATTTTGTTAGCATTGTCTTCATTACACGGTCCCATGTGACTAATTTTTTTAGGTCCTAATTTTTCTAGTATGACACCATCTATTTGTTTAGTAAGTGCAACTGAAGGTTTATGATTGGTAGATTTATCTCATTCATTTCAAATTCAAATAGTCTCCACATAGCTTCTTAAGCTGATACCCACCTAGCATCTCGGTACTGTTGTATCTCATTGTGAAGTCTAGCCCAAGCACCGACCAGATCCGCTAGAGGAAATTGGAATGCTCATTTAGGTTTAGACTCATGATATAACTCTCGAGTTTGGATTGGTTGATTTTGAAAATGATTTTCAGAGTCCCCACCCTAATTTATTTTTAAATGAAAAAATTAAGAAAAAACTCAATTTGACTCTAATTTATTAATTTTTTACTTTAATTTGCCTATTGATAAAATCACTAGCATCGAACTATGTTGAGCTCGGGGACTAAGTTTTTTTGTTTTAAATAATAAAAATTGGCTCTTAAGTTTAATTTGACTTTGAAAATTGATTTTATAAATGACAAATATTATAAGATGATAATTGTAAATAAGATGCATGAATATGACATGAGTGCAAGGAGAAAATTAAAATAAAATATCCACAAATTAAAAAGGGAAAAAGAGATTGATAGAGATTTGGATTTGAGGTTTGGAATTAAATTCCAAACGTGCCTACGTACCCCATTGAATGGGGATCAAAACCCACGTAATTTTGGGTATTTTGAGAGTGAGGAAAAAGGTTAATACCTTTATTTTTGGCAGGCAGAGGGTTTTACCAAACCGAAGTTTCATTTTATCGGGAACGAATAATTAGATTGATTGGGAGATTAATTAATTAATTAATTAAAATGATTAATTAACTAATTAATATGATGAAATGGATGATTGAAGGATTAATTAATTAAAATGATTAATTAATTAATTTGGATGAAGGGTGGGTTAAGAAAAAAGATTAATTTGATTTTGAAAAAAAGAGTGATTAATTAATTAATTAAAAAGATTAATTAATTAATTAATTAAGTGATTAATTAAAAAAAAGAGTTTTAGTTAATTAAAAGGATTAATTAACTTGGTTAGGTTGAGGTAATTAATTAATTAAAAAGATTAATTAATTAATTAAAGAGTGATTAGAGGGAGAAGAAGAGAGGAATTTGAGGATAGCAATTTACTCAAATTCAAAGGGTATGTTGGAATGAAGGATAAAGAGAGGTATTTATAGGAAAAGTGGGTGAGGATAGTTTGGGAAGTGAAAAAGTGAAAAGACCAAAAAGGTAGATCTAGAAAAAAACTGAAAAATAAGATTGAGGGTATTTTGGGAATTGCAAAAAGGGTAGTGGGGACCGTGCCATCGGAGGGCCTAGCGATGCCATTGAGCCTATAAGCTGCGCCATTTGTACGTTGGGCAGCATGCCACCCAGGAGGGTGCGGGACCACTGTAATGGGTCCACATAATGCGTTAAACTCAGCAAATGCTAAGACTGCGTTTGGATGATGAGGGTGCAAAATTAAGGGTTCACACTCATCTATCTATACCTCTCCATCATCTGGAGCAATATAGCTTGTGACTCTGTCATATCCTTTGTAGATGTATTTGTACAGATATTTTACTACCTTCATTCTAAAACATACCTGTCCAAGAAAGTTCACATGTAATTTTTTATGTAGATTTAATTTTAATGAATTCTTTGCATAAATAATTTCACTTATATTTTAATCACACCTTTAGATTGATGTGGCAGTTATATCTTGTTAATAAATACGAATTGTAAGGTACCACCCATCTGTTGTCTAGGTTCTTATGTCTCTTTTACACCTGTGAGGTTATTATGCATTGAGATAATATATATTTTCTTTATTGAATAACACTCGTGTGTTGTTGGATGTCTTGCCTCTCTTCCATTTTTAGGCCTTTTATATAAAAAGTATCTATCTTTTCCTTGCGTGGTTTTTGCATTGTATGGTCTAGGGTAATGAAACCTGCACTTCCTTCAATCATAAAAGGGCATTTTGGATTGTCCTTGCCACATGGACCATGCATCATGTGTTTTGCCACCATTTCATATAGTTCTAGATATATGTTCTTATCTGGGATTTCTGCACTTATAAATTTGTCAAAATGATATGGATTTGTTATCTTATGGCCAGGTTTTAATATAACTAAAATGTGTGCATGTGGGAGTCCTCTCTTTTAAAACTCAATGACATGTACATGTGTTGTGACTCTTCCAAATATTTCTTTCTTACACAATTGGTCTTTTAAATCCTGTAGCTTTGTTTGGAGTACTCGAGAAATTAAATCAGGTTTGTTTTATGCGTTTTTCATTTTTAGCTCTTCCTTTATTTCATCCCAATCTATATTGCATGCCATTGTAATAAACAAATATGGTTTTCCATATGTTTGCACCAAAGCCATTGCATTTAAGTATCTTCTCTGAATGTCTCTAGGCTCTCTATAAAAGATGTTGGCATAATGTTTTCTATTCGTACTTGCATACCTCTGGTTTCTCTAGCATTTACACTATCTACTATTTCTTGGTACAATTCAATTCTTATATGTGATTGCTGGTTTCTGTAAAGATCCAATCTTGTTGATTCCAGTTTTATGTACATGTCTACAACAAAATGCTGCATTAGTCTTTCAGATAGTAATATCAGTGAATTTTCATTATCTCTTATCTGTCGATATTGTTGTATGTTCCTCTTTTTAATCCATATGTTCAAATTATCATATGACTCATAATTGTTAATTTTTTTGAAAATCTTAGCATATGGATTATCTTCTAGAATCTTCATTAGCTTGGACATAACAATCTCACATAATTGGACATTGCATATTGTACTCATTCTATTCTTTAATTCATTAGTACTGTCATGGAAATACAGTTGAAAATAGTGTGGAGTTGAGATAAGTCATGGTATACTTGGCCTTGAACTCAAAATATTAAAACTCTATTTTTACTAGATGCAAGAGCTTTGTCATAGTTCACACCAAAGGATGTGAATGCAAATATGTTATTATAAAGTCTGATATTTTTTTAAAATTCCTTAGCCTCTTCTGAGTCCGAAGTGAATAAATTAAGGAGCTCTTTCGGGGCATGTGTTATTGGTAGGTTGATTTTTCCACTCTGTTAGCAAAAGTTTGGTGGTTCATATTCAAATTATTTTGCTTCGCAATACATACATGAAGGTACTTTTTTTAACTTATACAGTGGTGAGCACATAGATATGATATTGTATTTGTCCTGTAAATATATTTGGTAATATAAATTGTCATTCTTAATGAAGTGTTACAAATCAAATTTTGCATAGTATTATAATTAATATTTTTACCTTCTTGCTCATTTGAATCCAATTGGACTTTGCATAGCCATTCCACTCTCTGTTTTTTGCTTGTGCTATCATTTACATTTCTTTCTTCTTTTGTTTCTCTAGATGTGTTCATTTTTCTTTTCTATCATGTTTTAATCTCTTTTGATTTTCAATTTTTTTTTGTTCATTGGTCATGCGGCTGTACTTTTTTTTTTTTCACTTATTTAAATTATCATATGTTATCATTTGTATTATTTTCTATATCAAATTTCTTTTTAAATTCATAAGAATAAAATAATTTAAAATGTTAATAATTAAAAATTGAATAGATGATCTTACCATATTTAATTGATGTTTGTTGATGACTTTACTATCATATTGTAACCTATAAAATACCAATATTTATAAATTTTAAAGAAGACATATTTTTTTAGTTTTAAAAATATTAATTATAATTTTTTTAGAAAAATAAGGTAATGTTCATATATATATATATATATATATATATATATATATATATATATATATATATATATATATATATATATATATATATATATATATATTACTTTTTAAGAACATTACCTTATTCTTTAAAAAAATTATAATTAATATTTTTAAAACTAGAAAAATATGTATATATATATATAGTTCATTTGTGTGTGTGACGACCAAATTGACTATGATTTTACTTTTTTTGCTCAATTGGAGCATCTACTCAAGATTTAGATGTATATGTATTATTGTTCTATAGTTTTGAAACCAAATCTCTAATCAAAATACATTTAAGCATAGTAACAATTAAAAAATATATAAAAATTTGATATAAACAAATAAATCAATAGAATCTGTAATTTTCTTTTTATGTGAATCAATCGAACTACTAACTAAAAATTTGAAAAACAACATTAACATCAATAGGTAGTGATAGTAACAGAGAAAGCGGGTACATGAATTTCTAGATTTGTAAAATATGAAAATAATATATGATGATCCAATAAAATGAAGAAAGTTTTTGTATGTTAACAAAATACATATATGAAAGGACAACTGAAAGGTAACTTACCTAGCAAAAAACTCGGATGTTGGATTTTCATATTATAGTATATATTAAAACGCAAGTTGGAATCGCTATTCCTAGAACACTGCTCAACTTGCATTTATGGATTAATAAAAAAAATTAAAAATTTAAAAATCCAAACCTATCACGTTATATGTACTTTGATTTAGTAAATTTTTTGAAACTTGACCAAGTAACTAATATGAATTCCATCTATCAATAATTCAACATTCATGAAAATGTGGACACAAACATGATAAATCACCGAATTGATACAATATTCAAATAATGCATAATCTAATTTCACCCTATAAGACCAGATACAATTCATTATCTCACAACACTAACAATACAAGAATCTTGTAAATTGAAAAGTTAAATTAAAGAAATAAATATATAAAATAATAGTAATAATTAAATAATAGTTACCTTAGAATTAAATTTGACAAATATTGAATTCCCAAACATGCCACTTTAACTATTAAATAGTAATTTGATGAAAGAGTAGAGCTAATTTAAAAATTGATGTGTTTTAATGAAGACAATAAATATGGATTTTTATATAGAATATATTTAGTGTTATCTTAATAGGATAAGGACTTTTAATTGACTTAGGTTTTTAGTAGGATAAGAAATTATAATTGACTTAGACAATAGACGTTCTAATCTTAATAGGATAAGAAATTGTAATTGACTTAAATTTTTAGTAGGATACGGAATTATAATTGAGTTAGGCAATAGACTTTCTATTTTTATTATGAAGATTTTTTTTATAAATTTTGATAATAAATTTCAATTCATAAATGGATTTTCATATTAAAATCTGAAAAACAAAAAATTTTACATTAATATTTATTTTAATTGTCAAATAACGTAATATGGATGATGTACTTAAAAAATAATTTTTTTACTAAAAAAGAATATATATATATATATATATATATATATATATATATATATATATATATATATATATATATATATATATATATATATATATATATATATATATATATATATATATATAAACCTAATTTCGATGATTTTTTTTAATTACACTTCATCATTCATTGGGTAGGTTTAATTCCTTACTTTTTATATGTTAATTACAAACATAACCCAAAAAATCCAAACAGTCCGATGTATTTTTTTTTTTTGATGCTTTAGTTATGTTGACTTAAGTTATTTCAAAACTTAGCCAATCTCTATTTTGATCTTGTCAATTAAATTGAAAACTATCTAATGTGTGCTTTGAGTGTCTATTTTGCATATTATAACATGTTTGGTAAATTGGATTTCAAAGGAATTTAAAGTATATTGCTTAGCTTCTGAGTCGCGACCATTGCACAATATTCGCGACTGCAACCATTTTATCACCACCAAGACCTTCAAAAGGCAATTAATTCAAAATTCAGATAGAGCAAATCGCGACATAATTCATGACTGCGACCTTGGGCGCGATATTAAAATTGTGACCGCGAAATAGTAGTTGTGATCATAAATTTCATATAGAATTCAAATCCTGCAATGGATATATAAGGAGCTAGCTAATAAAAGCCACGCATCAACTAGCCGTTGTAGATTCTAGAGATTGCGATTGCGAAAATGTATTTGCGACTAGTAAAATTCATTTGCGACTGCGACTTTGGTCAAACAGAAGATTTTAAACAAGATTTTAAAAATGTTATGATATCATTGATTTTCATACTATTTCTAATGGGAATTTGAAGAAGAAAAACATATATATACCTTCTTTAAACATCCTAAAGATAGAACAACATTTATTAAAAGCAAAATCTTTGAAAATTCAAATCTCATATCTTAAATATTATTATTATTATTTGATTATTGTAAGAGCATTGATTGCTCAAGTAAGGTTGAGTGTTAGCCTTGAAAACACAAAGTATTAGGTTAAGAGTGAGCTATTAGAAAACTCTTGTATAGGTTTAAGTGTAAGCCTAAGGGAAACATTTGTAAAGGTTGTGTGTGAGCTATTGAAACACATTGTAAGTTTGGAGTGAGCTTGAAACTCTTTTGTAAGTACCAACTAGTATTAGAATACCCAATTAAGATTAGGGAGTGGACGTAGAGTTCATTAATACCCGAACCACTATAAAACCGATTGTGTTCATTCTCTTTCCCTATCTCCTTTTGATTTAAATTTTTAATTTCCCACTAATTTAATCCCCCTTCTTGTGTATAAGGGCAAACAAGTGGTATTAGAGCTTCGGTCTCATTCTTTAAACTTAATTGTGTGAGAGAAGATCAAAATGATCAATGAAGGGATAGATCACCTCAAGCCATACTTCGATGGTACAAAATATGCGTATTAGAAGTATAGAATGGAGGAATATCTTGATAGTGATCTCATTGATGTATGGGATTGCATAATCAAAGAATGGAAACCTCCATCAAGAATAGTTGATGATGTTGAAGAATTAATTCCTAGAGAGGAACGGGTGGATGCACAAAGAAAAGCTAATGGGAAAAATAAGAGAGCCATGGCAATTCTACTTAGTGCTTTCTTAAGAGAAGAATGTGGTAGAGTTCAACATTGTTCAAGTGCGTTTAGCATTTGGAAAGCTTTACAAAACTACCATGAAGGAACTAAGCAAGTCAAAGCTAAAAAGATTCAATTATTCACAACTGAGTATGAACTCTTCAAGATTAAACCTAATAAAAGCATCACTGACATGACAAATAAGCTTCTAGCCCTTGTCATCAGCATGAAGAAATTGGGCAAATATACAATTGGGAGGATATAAATCATAAGATTCTTAAAATAATCCCAAAGAAAGATTATAAAGCTAGAATTACTGGCATAGAAGAAGCTAATGAGGATCTTGGAAAGGTTTCTACTGACGTCCTCATTGGAAAACTCCTTACTGAAGAAATGTCTCTATTGATAGAGAAGGAAGAGAATTAAGAGAAGGAGAAAAAGAAATCCTTAGCTCTCAAATCCTCCCTTAAAAGCAAACAAGAATGTGAGAGCATAAGTGAATTGGAAAGTGAAGACAATGATGATGAAGAACTTGCTATGCTCTCAAAAAGGGTCAAGAACATCATCAAGAGAAGAAAGAAAGAAAAGAGACCCTTTAGGAGATCATCATCAAATTACAACTCCAACTCAAGCAAGGAAAAGAAGAATGACATTACTTACTATGAATATGGCAAGCAAGGTTATATAAAAATAGAATGTCCCAACATTAAGAAGAAAAAAAAATGGGACAAGGAGAAAAAGAAGTGCTTCAAGGCAACATGGGATGATGCCTCCTCAAGTGATGAAGAGGAAGAGGATGTTGCAAGCATATGTTTTATGGCCTTAGAGGACTCATCAAATGAGGTAAGCTCTAACTCTCAATCTTGTGATGATATTGATGATGATATGTATGATGGTGATGATGATGAGCTAATTAAAGCTATGAATTTAAAATGCAAAGAGTATAAATCAAAAATCAAAATTTTTAAAGAAAAGCATTCTAAGTTGGAGGAGAATTTTAAAGAATTAGAAAAACTTGTTTTAAGCTTGAAAACCTCCAATATTAGTTTAAAAAGCTCATTGGAGGAAATCCATTCTAAAATCTCCTCTTTTAATTCTTTATATAAAGAAAACAATGATTTGAAAATTGAGGTTGAAGAATTAAGAAACTCAATCTCAAAATTTCACAAAGACAAAGAAGTCTTAGATACTGTTATTGTATCACAAAGGCCACCCCTTGTGAGACATGGTCTTAGCTTTGATAGCTCATCTCCATCCACATCCTCTCCCCCTATGTTCATAAAGGTTACAACTCCTCAAACCTCTAGCATTGAGGTAATTAACAAGGAAGTTAAAACACACACTAAAACTCTAAGTCCCAAAAAGACTCAAAAGGTTACATTAGACTCAAGAGTTAAGCCTGAAAGAGTTAACCATACATGTATGTCTTCGCAAGGATGAGCTTATTGAAGATCTTCCAAAGATCAAATTTTCAAAGTACAAGACTTGTAGACCTTGTCAAATGGGAAAGCAACACAAATCATCCTACAAATCAAAGAATATTGTAAGTACTTTCAACTTATTCATATGGATTTATTTGGACCTAGTAAAGTTACTAGTTTAGTGGAAAGATGTATGCCTATGTGATTGTTGATGACTACTCTAGTTTTGCTTGGGTTAGTTTCTTGACTTATACGAGTGATGCTTTTGATGCATTTAAAATTTTTGCAAAAAGAGTTTGAAATGAGAAGGGCTATTTCATTTCTAAAATTAGAAGTGATCATGGAAAATAATTTGAAAATGATCTTTTTGAAAATTTTTGCAATCAACATGGAATTTCACATAATTTTTCCTCTCCTATAACCCCTCAACAAAATGGTGTTGTAGAAAGGAAAAATAGAACTTTGATTGAAATGGCTAAAACCATGCTTAATGAATATGGTTTACCAACTTATTTTTAGGCGAAAGCCATTAATACTTCTTGTTACATTTCAAATAGAGTTTTTAAAAGACCTATATTAACAAAACCTCTTATGAGTTATGGAATGGAAGAAAGCCCAAGATTTCCTTTCTAAGAGTATTTGGTTGTAAGTGCTATATATTGAATACCAAGAATAATCTTAGAAAATTTGCTTCTAAAACTGATGAAGGCATTTTTCTAGATATTCCACTACTAGTAAAGCCTATAGAGTCTTTAACAAAAAGACTATGGTAATTAAAGAATCTATGAATGTTGTATTTAATGAATCTAGTAAACTTGATCTTAGGAAAGATAATGTTCTTGATGATGTTATAGGTAAATTTGAGAAGCTTGGAATGGATCAAGATGAGAGTCTAAAGAAAATTGAAGACCAAGTGGAAAAACAACAAAATCATGAGACTCAATCAAAACCACAAGAGGAAGATGTTTAAGGACTTCCTAAGAAGTGGAGATACCTTAAGAATCACCCCAAAGAGCAAGTCATTGGTGATCCTTCTAAGGGTGTAAGTACTAGTTCTCATTTTAAAGCCTTAGATAATAATCTTGCCTTTGTTTCTCAAATTGAGCTAAGGACCATTAATGAGGCTCTTGATGATGAGAGTTAGGTGATTGATGTACAAGAAGAACTCAATCAATTTGAGAGAAAAAAAGTTTGGAAACTTGTTCCTAAACCCAACGATCATCCCATTATTGGATGTAAATGGGTTTATAGAAATAAGTTGGATGAACAGGGTTTCATCACTAGGAATAAGGCTAGATTGGTTGTCAAAGGATACAACCAAGAGGAAGGTATTGATTATGATGAAACTTTTGCTCTGGTAGCAAGATTAGAGGCTATTAGGATTCTGCTTGCTTATACATGTTATATGAATTTTAAAATTTTTCAAATGGATGTTAAAAGTGCCTTTTTAAATGGATTTATTAAGGAGGAAGATTATGTTGAGTAACCCCCCGGTTTTGAACATCATAAACTTCCTAATCATGTTTTTAAATTAACCAAGGCCTTGTATAGTTTGAAATAAGCTCCTAGAGCTTAGTATGAAAAGCTAAGTACATTTCTTTTGAAAAATGATTTTGTTAAGGGCAAGGTTGACACAATACTTTTTGTAAAATGATACAAAAATGACACTTTAATTGTTCAAATTTATGTTGATAATGTTGTATTTGGTGCTACTAATGAACATCTTTGTGAAGAATTTGCCAAGTGTATGACTAAGGAATTTGAGATGAGCATGATGGATGAGCTCAAGTTCTTCTTAGGACTACAAATCAAGCAACGCAAAGATGGTATCTTCATCAACCAATCTAAGTATACAAAAGAGCTTCTTAAGAAGTTTGGCATAGATGGTTGCAAAAGTAGCAAAACTCTAATGAGCACATCAATTAAGCTTAATAAAGATGAAAAGGGTAAGCTTATAGATGAGAAGAAATATAGAGGTATGATTAGTTCTCTTCTCTACCTTATGGCTTCTAGACCTAATATATTGTATAGTGTTTGTCTATGTGCACGTTTTCAATCCTGTCCTAAGGAATCTCATTTGCATGCTGTTAAAAGAATTTTAAAATATTTACTTGGCACATTACATTTAGGGCTATGGTATTCTAAAAACTCATCTTTTACAATAATTGGATTTTTAGATGCGGATTATGCCGTGTAATACCCAAGGTTTCTTTACCCAACTGTATACAATAATGATGATATTATAACGTCCATATACTATGCCATTTAAGGCCTTAAAAACCATAAAGATATCATAAGAAGCAAATTCTAAATGAATGATGTGACAGTAAGTAAGGAATAAAATCAATTTTGACAAGTGCCCTTGTGATAAGTGAAAGTCAAATCGAGTTTGACTTAAAGTGACTATGTCAGTAAATTAACAAAAATATGGATGTAAGCTACCAGTAAATGGGTGTTGTCATCTCTTATGACATTGGGTGATGATAAATGTGATATGAGGAGTTCAATTCAATCAAAGTTACATTGGTATAATAGAGGTCAAACTGAGTCTACATGATGTATATACTTGAATAATGCTAATGAAAGTCTAGAAAATGTGTACCATGGAGTGAACAAGATTTCTAGAATGTGTAGTAATATTGGAAGGTAGAATTATATATGTTATAGTGAAAAGAATGAAATGGGAAATGCACCGAGTTGTCGAACTTGAAATGTATGTATATAGATTTGTTAATGGGCTTTTGGACTCAAAAGTATAAGCCCATTGAGTGGTCGGCCCATAAGTGGATAAATTTATGCTTTAACTAGAGTTAAGAATGGTTAACTAAGATTGAGTTTAGTGTTGGGAAAGCTAGCCACAAAATTTGACTTAGTCAAAGTTCCATATCAAATTGAATTCTTCTTCTTACTACACATGAGTTTATACTCATGTTGGATACTTCAACACCTTATGATAAACATCACCATTGCAGAGAGAATCTTAGCCATCCATCTCGATATAATCCTAACCATTCATCAAGATTTAATCCTCACCATTAGATATGGCTTGATAAGTCCTCACCATTTAACCTAATAGATATATATATATATATATATATATATATATATATATATATATATATATATATATATATATATATATATATATATATATATATATATATATATATATATATATATATATATATATATGTAAAAATTATATTGGGAAATCACATTTAGCTTCCCTTTCTACACCACGATCCTCCATCTCTCTCTCTACAAGCTCTCTACTTCACTTACAACAAAAGTCTTAGCAAAGTAAAGCAAATCAAGGTGAGGAGTTATATCTATTCTCTCTTTTTATGTTCTAAGGGTGATTGTAGTGATTGGTTATTTGAAAAATTTCCTTGGCACCCTATATATAGGGGTTCGGCCAACCTAGAATAATCATGCATGAGATATGGTTTTGTGTAATTTTTAGATGAAGAAAAATGATTTATAAGTATTAGAATGAGATTTGGGAACATGATTCAAGTTTTGAGAGCCTTAGAGACATAAACATAGTTAAAGAGAAACTTAATGTTCTAATATTAGATATTGATGATTGAAGGGTCATATAAGTTTTATGTTATGTTAATTTGAGGAATCTTTAATTAATTTGAAGATTGGATGAACAATTGATGAGTTTTCCCAAATTCTAGGGCATATGAGAACTTGGACTTGGACTCATGAAATTGAAGGAAAAATCAAGCTTGAGAATGTTGTCATGTGATTTGTGTAATATCAATTTTAAAATTCAATTGATAGAAATGATTTTCCCTAAGATTAATGAACTAGGTTCATTTATGGAATTGATGATGGGAATAGTATTGACTCCATTGAATATTAGAAATTGCTTAAATTGATGTACTCAAAGTTGAAATGTGAAATTGAGAGGAAAGGAATTATCCTTTCTAAAATGAATAGCTTTGGCCATTTGGAGAACAACTAAGGAAAATGTTAAATTTAGTAATAAGTATATGTATAGCAGCATATCTTGACTTTAAAAGTAATAAGTTGTGCTTTAATGAACAAGATAGAAACGTTAGTAAGTTAAGATAAATTAAGTAAATGTTATAATGAGAAAATGATTGATATGCAATTGAAATGCAATGTGTAGAGTTTAATGACAAGGACAAGATATTGTCCAAGAGTGTGGGGACCGCTACTAGCATCAGAGTCAAACATAAATAGGAGCAAAGGAGTTCAAGGTGAGTACTTAATAATATAATATGCCTTGTGTTTTATGCTTTCAAACCTTTATTGTTCAAATCGTAATCATTAAAGTATTCCAATTCCTTGATAAGCTTGAATTGTTCATTGAATATCGAACCATTTAATATGATGCTTCTTGATTCCCTGATAAGTTTGAATGGCTCATTGAACATTGAACCATTGATATGATGCCTCTTGATGACAATTAACTATTGTGATCACACCAAATTCATACTATGTTCATTGAATTACTTGACATGAACTTTATATGAATTCTCCTATTTGAATGCCTATTGATAAGTAGAAATCCCCTTTCTGATGTGGGGTAATACATCAGACCTTGTGTACTTGGTATATACCTGCGGGTAGGGCGAGAGTACCCAATCTCTATTAGGGGGAATGCCTAACTGTAAGACTTTATCAGTCTTATGTAATGTAATACAACCTCTGTTAGGGAGGACTGCCTAACCGTAAGACTTGATCAGTCTTACGTAATGTGATACATGAGAGTGGGCAAGGCTTAGGTTGCCACTATTGAATTGATATGTGTGGGAAGCATCCTGCTCCCAAGAAAATAATATTTCTACTAATGGATATTATTTCCATTAAATGAGAAATTGAGCCATAATGATAATATTGATTGAAAACATTCCATTGCTATAAAGAGCCTTCTTGAAAATTGTCCTTGTACTCACCTTATGTATTTTATTATTATGTATTTACTGAGCATTGTCTCATTCTTTAGTGGTTTAAACTTTTCAGGCAAGGCTGACGAAATTGCAAAGTGAATTCCAAGCTATATTCTCCTGCTTGGAAGTTACTTTGCCAGATTCAAGTGTTGTGGTTCTCGTCTATAAAGACTACTATTTAGAGCTCCATGGTAGTGGAGGTTTAGAATAAGAAAATTATTGGACTTACACATGTTGTAAGCTATATTGTTATTACTATTGTAATAATGTATGCAATAATGTACATTTGGCTATTGATATGAAATGAAATTTTAGAAGTTTTACAAATTGTGTTTACAAATGAAATTATGAGTTAACAGAAGATGACAAATGAGTAATACGTAACAAGGAAAGGTAATAAGGTTGTGATCTTGGGATAAGGTTTAATATGATGAATGGTAAAGAACTACAAGTGAAACAGGTTCTATGGGTTTAGGTGACTTTATTTCTCCCTTTGCCCTAGGATCATCATGGCTTAAAAGGTGGGTTATGAGATGCTAGTAGTTTACTTGATAAAAAAAAGCACTTCTGGAGCTTGTAAAACCACTTACATATACATAAGATGGTCCTAGAACACGAGGAGACTTAAGGTCACCCACGCCTGTAAAACCCACTTACATATACATAAGTCATTCTTAGGATCTGTGAGGTCTTGCTCAAGCACCGGTCTAATCCGTCAAGGAATCAAAATGCTCTTAGGGAGAAACTCTATGATTGGAACTCGCTGTGAGTTCAGAAAATTGATTTATGCAATTTGGAAGTTGTGAAAGTGAGTCGCCAATTTAATTTACTTGTTTTAATTGAGAAAATTAAAGAAAACCCAACATGATTGACTCCATAAAATATTTGATTTATCCCAATGGAAATGCACTAATCCGCAAGTGACCAAAGAGGGCTCGGGGATCAGGTTTTGGTAATTACACAGTTCAGAAAATATAATTTTCTTTAGTTTGGCTAAAAAAGTGCAATATAACTCTTGAAAGAGGAATTTTCGTGTATGTATGAACAGGAATAAAATGATGAATGAAACAGATATATATGATAAAATGAAATGAAAAGGCAATAAATAAGTAAAAGAATAAATCCTACTTAATTATTACAAGATCAAAACAAATGAAATAAAAGGATCTTTCCTCTAGCCCTTATGGGTACTAGGGAAAGCACACATTCCTCAACTAAGTTAATACAAAATTGGAAATGAAGGATTAATATAAATAAATCAAAGTAAAAGGGAAAAATCTTAATAAAAAGATTTTGAAGTTAATGCCTTTCAGAATGGCAGTCTGCGTATCCTATTGAATAAGAATCAAACCCCACGTAGTTCTTTCTTCTTGCGAAGGAGAGGTTTTGGAAAAGAGTATTGGTTTGTTTATTAATTTAATTCTGATTCTTAAATTAATAAATTTTAGATCTTTTCTATTTTAGATCTAAATATAATTCTAGATCTGAGTTCAGAATTTTGAGAATGGAAAAGGGATTGTACCTTTACTTTCTTTGATTTTCGGATGAATGGAACGAGCCTTGCTCCGGATCTCAACTCCACCTTGAATTCAAAAGACTTGGAATCTGAATCTAAAAGTAGCAAGTATATTAGTATTAGAGAGAATTTTTACCTTGGAATTCCCCCCAAATGAGCTGGAAGGAGGCTCTATTTATAGAGCTGCTGAAGAGGATGCAGGCGGCACCAGCGACGGCACCGATAGCTTGCTGGCTGCACTAGTGAGTTGCTGGACACCCAACATGCTACCTGTACCGCCAGCACGCAATTCGTGCCACCTATGAGGCAGCACGATCGGTGTGCCGCCCAGAGAGGCGGCATGCCTGTGCGCGCTATCTGGCTAGTTCTACCTATTTCCTACTTTTTCATCCATTTCTGGGCCGTTTCAGTTTTGATTTGAGCTCAGTTTGATTCTATGAGTTCGTGACTAAAAAGCAGTCAACTGGAAGAAAAAGATTCAGAAAATTTATTTTTCAACAGGGTGCTGCCCCCTTGACCCCTGCCTACTAACTAGCGGGACTGCCATATGCGCAGCACACTATTCTTAGTAGGTGTCAAGCTGCAACCGAATCATAAGAGTGCAAATTTGAGGGTTCACAGAATCATACCAAACCTTATACAATAACTCATTTCAAACATTATATGAAAAACCATTATTTGCGGAAGACAGTAATTAGAAACTTCAAATATAATTCATAAAGAAATAATATTCATAATCCACTTGAAACCTTAATAAATAACATCTCAAAATAAACACCAAAAAAGAATATTCTTGGAGCTTCTAATGACAACTTTTCATAGCATAGTATTATTATAACTTGGACAAGGGGTTCTCACAAGCGAAGTAGAGTGCTTGAGCTATCACCTTGCCTCCTCATATTGCTCACTTGGAACCACAAAAGGAAAGAAAAAAGGGGTGAGATAGATGATCTTAATAAGTAAACAATATAGCACATACATTAACACATCTTCCTTTGAAAAGGAAAAACATAGCTTATACACATAGTTCATGATTTATAATTCATAAGTCAAGTTGCAATTTAGCAAAGGTTCAATTTAACAAGTTTGCAGAAATCACACTTATAACACTTAGTGAGTGAAGGTTGTTGCTCTATCACTCAAATAATTAGAGGAGAGGTGGCATTAAACCAAATTCCAACTCCTATCACTTAGAAGGCATGAAATTGATCAAGCCCCATAACTAAAATTGCCCCTTCTAGCTGAGGTGTATACATAACCCCCATCTATTGGGTTAAGACTGTGTGCATAGGTTCCAATGATTACCCGCATCAGCATGAGGACTTTTGCATAAAGGGTTAAAGGTACCATAGCTAGAGCTAATGGTATTCACATATAACAATAACATTTAAGGTAACAATAATATGTATCGCAATAACAATAGTAGTTTAACTTTTGAACAAAAGATACAATGGTATTGTAGTTCCAGAAAGAATGTAAGTTAGGGCAATAATCACAAAAAATTATCATTGTATAAAAAAAATGTTTTTGGACCAATTATCCTGTGGCAACCCAAGCTTAATAACGAAATCATAGAGTTTCATTTTAGAATAGAAAGAACTTGGGTTTTAAGAATGTCAAAGGCTCACATAACATGATAGCTTGTATTTGTAACAATATCGTGATGTTTACTCACACTTGTAGTATGACCACAGTGTTTACTCACCTTGTGGTTCCTTTGCTCCTAGTACACGTAGCCCTTTTAAACCTCTAAAACTCTTCAAGCTCTAACACAATATTTAATTCAATACTTAGTATTTATTTAATCATGATACTATCCTATCCCATAGCTACCCCATAGCTACCCCATGCACATATAACATTGACATACACTTAGAGTTGCACATATAAGTGCATTCATCATTTGCACATAACAGACTAACTTTAAAAGTCTTACACACTTAGCCTTAATAGGCCCGTATGAAAACACATTATAACTCATGTCAAAATGTTTTTAAGGTCAATACAATATCATTATCTTAATATCAATTCACTTTAACAATCATATTAGTACACTTAATACTTCCATATATGTTTATGCATGAAAATTTCAATTTTGAGTTGTAGGAATCACCTTTGGAGAAATCGCATAGAGAGGTTGGTGCTTTTGGTAGAAAAATTGATTTTTTCTCTTAAGAAATCACCTAATCCAAATTTTATCAGTAAAAATCAATAAATATTTAATTCAAAATAATTTTTCCAAGATTAGTTTCATAAAAAATCAAATAGTAAATTGAAAGGAAAAGAAAAACTTATGAAACGGTCACAAAATCACAAAGTTGAAAGTATTTTTGAGAATTTTAGTAGAGAGAAATATTTTGAGAGAATTTTTCTATCAAAATATTGAAAACAAAATGGTGGCTACTGGAAATCAAAGGCTGGCCAAAATTCTCATTATATATTAGGGTTTGGGGTGCAATTTCCAAGTTTACTCTTAATGAGCTAGGTAAGGAGTGTTTTGGTATAGTTGGCTTTTGGGTATTTGAGCTTTTTATTTAAATTAGGGACCACTTATAGGTAATTAAAAATAAAATAATTTTCTTATTATTTTCATTAAAATTTTTCCCAAAACATTTATTTAAAAATAATTTAAAAGTACTCATAAAATTATTTTATGCTTAAAATCATCTTTTTATATGAAAATTCATTTTACGAAAAAATAAATTATTTTATGCTAATGCATTTATTCAAATCATTTATTTCACAATAATAATTTATAGTAGGCATATTAAAATTAATTTAAAATCCCCAAACTCATAAATCATGTCACACATAAATTTTTATGTAGTCGCACAATTTGTCACAATAACCCTAAATTCAAATAATTTGTCACTAAAAGTCTTAGAGTAGATATAGGTTGTTACATTCTCCCCTCTTAAAAGAAATTCGTCCTCAAATTTCCAAATCTAATAGCACAACACACTTTACTTAACTTCTCCGCCACACTTCCGCTGCGCCACTCAAACATAATACCTAACTACAATTAACATATCAAATACAGTAAGGCACATACTCACAATCTATCAAAAATCACACTGATAAACCTTCAACTTAAACTACACTTATATTGATCTCTTAGTCAGACAAATCTTAAGCTAATCCTTAATAATTTTATATCTCTTAACCTTAAACAAAAGTAATAAAACCTTTAATTTCACATTCAATCACATATAATCCCAAGCATTTCTTTTTCCTTATATCTCTATTAATATTAACATCTACACTAATACCTTAATCACCACTTCCATTCATTATTTATCACATTTGTCATATAAGAATCTAACAGATAATTCCAAATTACTAACTCCAATTGATATTCGATAATTCTCTTTCCATATTAATAATTATTACTTAATCTATTATGACCTCAATAAATACTTTCGTGTTTATTACCTTACTAACATAACAATTTCTACACTGCCATCATTTATCAATTAAAATATATTTAAACTTAGCAAACATTCTTATATATATTATATCCCAAACAAACTTGCATTCTATTAATTTATAATCCCAAATAGACTTCTTATAACTATTTTAGACTTACTCTTTTTTTGTATAATATTTATATCATTATCATGAATTAATTACCTAATGCCTCAAAATTTTATACATTTAGCTTGTAATATCATCTCATTTTAGATTCCCACTTACATCTTGCTATACTTCACATTCCTAATCATTTAACTTACCCATATTAAAATAATAAACCTTCAAATACCATTGCCATTTAATGAAATCTCTATGCAACTCTTATATCTTTCCAAATCTATGCCATTCTAGGTTATCTCACTAAAATTTCTTTCCATACTAAAGATCACCACCAAATTTTCCAGTAACCTCAATTGAACCTTATTGTATCTAATGCTTTAAAATATTTCTCATCCAGAGGACTCAAATCCCTTTCAAATATATTCAAACTATTTATATTTTTTCAAAACTATGTAGAATCATTTGTAAGAATCAAAACATTTTCATCCTTGCATGTAACATGCAACCTTAATGCAATGCTTGATGCAATTCATGATGTATGATTGATGACGTATGACATTGGACACAAGTATATAATCAAATCAAATCTAGAACATTTTATCTTAGAATCATTAAAATTTTGAATTAAATCATTTTATATCCTCATAGATCAAGTCCTCACGGATCCTCAACTTTATAGTTCATATGGCTTTAACATCATTACTTTATAAAAATTCAGATCCTTACACTCTGATCGCAACCCATATAATTAAAAGAATCTCATCAGCAAATAATCTCTACTAACATCATATTTATCCTTTTATCATCATTATAAGTCTGAGAATACTTATCCTTTTATGTCTCCCCCCTCTTAAAAGAAATTCGTCCTCGAATTTCAACACTAACTCAAATGTTCTAAAAAAACTGGGGATGCTTCTACTGCATTCCTTCCTCAGCTTCATACTCATCTATTCCATGATTACGGTAGTAGACCTTAATCATAGGTATCTCCTTGATACACAAATTTCTCCCCGTCCTTAGCTTGAGATTCTACTTGCTTTCCTCTACAGTCAATACAAGTTCCATACTCATATAGCTAATCCATTCCTACGATCAAATCGATTTCTAGGACATCAAGTTCCAATAACTCCATAGGAAGTTTCCATCCATTAATGTCTACCTCATAATCCTTAAACAATACCTTACTTCCATCATTTCCCCCTAAGGAGTCAACACTACTAAGGGTTCATTAATTAATTCCTTATTTCTACCGAGACTCTTAGCAGACACAAATGAATGTATAGCACCAGAATAATTCAAGCATCTTGCATTTAAAAATTTGAATGGGAATGATACCTTCTTTTTTTAAATCACACTAGAAAAATATTCCTCCTCTGACTATACTCGATATCTACATAAGTGATAGAGAAATTCCTACCTTTCTTACTATTCTAGTCTATATGATACTATCTAAACCACAAATTCCTTAATATACTTCACTTACTTCATACTGTATACTTATGTATATATAATGTAACTAATTTATTTCATTCTCCTACTTCTCATTACTATCATTTCTCTTCCTATGACATCAATCATAATTATCATTTAATAACTCCATATAATTCATATATCAAACTATAGTAACATGTAAGCATTTCATACCTCATAACATTATACCTATCAATCTTTAATCTGAGTTGGATCAAAACTTAGTCCACTTCTCTTTCTAATCCATTTAACTCCAATATCAAAATGTGATACTTAGCATGTCTTTAACATTAGCACCCATCATATAATATCACATCATAGGACACATATCACCTAGCATATATCATCTATCATGGCATGTATCAAATATCCTAATCATGTAACACATAACTTATAGCATAATGAGCTTCTTTATCGTCTAAAGTCAATCATTTCATAGAATCAATCCATACTAAGTCACTAAGCAATCAAATAACATTATTCATATCATATAAATCCTATGCCCCTAAGCTAACTATTACCATCTACTAGCGGAAGTCTCAATTATGTCTCTTAATCTTGGCTCCTTGCCCTTGAGGTTGCGATGGTCTAGTGATAGAGGTGTCGAGGTTGCATTTCCTGAATTTCCCTTTTGGGGGTAGTCTTTGCGAAAGTGGTCCATTTGACCACATCTGAGACATACGCTAGAGGCTTTCCAGTAAATTCTAGAATGTTTCTTGCCACAATGACCACAAGCATGAAGCTACTTTAATTAACAATTATCCTTTCCAAGTGTTGAAGTTGTAAATGAGGATTCCTTTCTTAGACCTCCTCCTCCCCTTCTATGTTGGCCTCTGTGACCCTTGCCCTTATGCCTACTCTTCTGTTCACTTTCAACACACTCAGCTCTCTGCGCCTTATGCCTCTTCTCCACGTCCCTTCTCAAAGCATACATTAGGGAGATAAGACATCGACTTTCTTCTATCAATTCCAAATAGTCTCTCTCAAACCTCTACATCTTACTCTGAATCCATTTATAACTTAGACACTCCACGAGGTCCTCCTCATCAAGAGCCCTTTCTCTCTTTAGGTGGATCACAGGTATAGCTTTCTTGAACATCTCTCTCTGTGTCCTCTTGCAGGCCATACACGGTGCTCTAGGTCGCGATCTTTAAGTAGGGATAATCTTCTTGGTTATCTGAAAAAAGAATCATAAGGCACATAAACAAACAATAACAAAAGAGTACTACAACTTATTGGGATTTCGCGGAACTATACTAGCGATAGACTACAGGTGACATGATAAGAAAAATTCCTATGCTTCAAGATTATACTTATTTAACCCAATACGTAGACAAGTCTAAACTAGACTTTTAAAAACTATAGCTCTGATACCAACTTTGTCACATCCCAACTTTAGAGATATGACAGTCCTAGAACACGAGAAGATTTAAGGTCACCCACGCCCATAGAACCCACTTACACATAAATAAGTCATTCCTAAGATCATACCAAACCTTATACAATAACTCATTTCAAACATTATATGAAAAACCATTATTTGTAGAAGAAAATAATTAGACACTTCACATATAATTCATAAGGAAATAATATTAATAATCCACTCGAAACCTTAATCAAAAACATCTTAAAATAAACACTAAAAAAACATATATATTCCCGAAGTATCTAACGACAACTCTTCATAGCATAGTATTATTATAACTTGGACAAGGGGTTCTCCTAAGCGAAGTAAAATGCTTAAGTTATCACTTTGCCTCCTCATATTGCTCACTTGGAACCACACAAGGAAAGAAAAAAAGGGTGAGATAGATGATCTCAGTGAGTAAACAATATAGCACATAAATTAACATATCTTCCTTTGAAAAGGAAAAACATAGCATATACACATAATTCATGATTTATAATTCATGAGTCAAGTTGCAATTTAGCAAAGGTTCAATTTAACAAGTTTGCAGAAATCACACTTATAACACTTAGTTAGTGAAGGCTGTTGCTCTATCACTCAAACACTTAAAAGAGAGGTGGCATTAAACCAAATTTCAACTCCTATCACTTAGAAAGTGTGAAGCTTATCAGGCCCCACAGCTAAAACTGCCCCTTCTAGCTGAAGTGGATACACAACCCCTATCCATTGGGTTAAGACTGTGTGCATAAGTTCTGATGATTACCCACATCAGCACGAGGACTTCTACATAAAGGGTTAAAGGTACCATAGCTAGAGCTAATAGTATTCACATATAACAATAACATTTAAGGTAACAATAACATGTATCGCAATAACACATTATAACTCATGTCAAAACCTTTCTAAGGTCAACACAATATCATTATCTTAATATCAATTCACTTTAACAATCATCTTAGTACACTTAACACTTCCATACATGTCAACTTATCAATAGCCTTTCAAGTGTCATGCTTAACTCTTATGACCCATTCATTCAATCAATGTCTTCATCAATTCAAGACCTTTAATTCATTATCAAGTTATCATAACATCTATTTTCATATTTCCAAATCACATTTGCATTCTAATTACAACATAAGGTTAAGATACCTTAAGTATACTAAAGTGCCTTTAGGCTATCTAGTGTCTTCCCTTCAACCAACATGCAATTTAACCATTTATCATACATACATACATGTCAATAATCATTAAAATACATCACATAAAAATTATAGACATTGGGATAAAAATCCCATGGTAGGCCGAATGCTCCCTTAAAAAGAAAAACTGAATTTTCTCACTTTTCACACTTTCCGTCTATTACAGTAATATGTAAAAATATGGTTTGAACCAATATTTTTCATGTAACCATAACAAAAATCATTTTAGAACATTAACCTACATGAATTGGCAACAATAGATATATCTCATACATGAAAATTCAAATTTTGGATTTTAGGATGCAAAACCATGAGTTTTCTTGTTTTTGGTATTTTTCGGTCATTATAATAATATGTAAACAGATGGTTTAAACCATTATTTTTCATTCAATCACATAAAATATCAATTTTAGAACATCCTCATGTATGAATCAGCAGCCTTTGATTATATTTATGCATGAAAATTCCAAGTTTCAATGTTTAGGATGAAAATCATGAGTTTTCGCGCTTTCCGTTCATTACAGTAATATATAAACACATGATTTAAATCATTATTTTTTATCTAAACAAAAAAAATATCATATTATAATATTATACATCACAAAACAGCATCCATTGAGTTGTCAAATCATAGAATTTTTCAACTTTCAAGTTCTAGAGCGAAAACCTTGAATTTTCTTGTTTTCTGAAACTTTTTAGTCATTACAGAAATATGATTTAATTCAATATTTTTCATCTAAACACATCAAAAATCAGTTTATAACAGCAACATATAAAAATTTCCCCCTCTTGGTAATGTTTATGGATGCAAATTTCAATTTTGAGTTGTAGGAATCATCTTTGGAGAAATCACGTAGAGAGGTTGGTGCTTTCGGTAAAAAAATTGATTTTTTCTCTCAAGAAATCACCTAACCCAAATTTTATCAGTAAAATCAGTAAATATTTAGTTCAAAATCATTTTCCCAAGCTAAGTTTCATAAAAAATCAAATAGCAAATTGAAAGGAAAAGAAAAATTTACGAAACGGTCACGAAATCGCAAAGTTGAAAGTGTTTTTGAGAATTTCAGTAGAGAGAAATATTTTGAGAGAATTTTTCTGCCAAAATACTGAAAAACAGAATGGTAGCTGCTAGAAATCAAGAGCTGGCTGAAATTTTCATTATATATTAGGGTTTGGGGTGCAATTTCCAAGTTTATTCTTAATGAGTTAGGTTAGTAGTATTTTGGTGTAGTGGGCTTTTGGGTATTTGGGCTTTTTATTTAAATTAGGGGCTGCTCATAGGTAATTAAAAATAATTTTTTTTATTACTTTCATTGAAATTTCTCATAAAATATTTATTTAAAAATAATTTAAAAGTACTCATAAAATTATTTTACGCTTAAAATCGCCTTTTTATATGAAAATTCATTTTATGAAAAAATAAATTATTTTATGCTAATGCATTTATTCAAATCATTTATTTCATAATAATAATTCATATTAGGCATATTAAAATTAATTTAATATGCCCAAAACCCATAAATCATGTCACACATAAATTTTCATGTAGTCACATAATTTGTCACAATAACCCTAAATTCAAATAATTTATTACTAAAACTCCTAGGGTAGATGTGGTTTGTTACAAGTTTCATGGTTTAGCAAGAAACAAGTTTCGGTTGCCTTGTCCACTGGCGAAGCAGAATATTTAGCGGCAAATTGTTATTCTACTCAAGTTCTTTAGATGGAACAACAATTCAAGAACTATGGTCAAGTGATTGATCACATTTCCATCAAATGTGACAACATAAGTACCATAAATCTTTCGAAAAATCTCATCCAACATTCAAGAAGTAAACATATAGACATTAGGCATCATTTTTTGAGAGATCATGTGCAAAACGACGACGTTGTATTAGAATTTATTGATATAACTTACTAACTTGCTGATATTTTCACAAAACCCTTAAATGAATAAAGATTAAATTTCATAAAAAGGGAAATTGGTATGCTTGATGTGAGCTCATTGCCTTAGATTTCCATAATTACATAAGGTTTTCATAATACATCAAAATTTTATGCTTTTTATTACATTCTTATTCATATTTCATTTTGCTATTTAATCTTGAATTGAGGTGACTCTTAATTCAATTAAAATTAAGTTTTTAACTTTGTGCAATGTTATTATTTTTGGTTGCATATTGGTTGCTTTATGGTTGACTTTTGGTATATTTGACTCCAATTGCTTGAATTTATTTTCAATGATTTGTTATATCATAGTTTATGGAATATATAATTGTATCTATTTTGATCTTGAACTAAAATACCAATTGCATTGCATACAAATCACTTCAAAATTTTTCCAAAAATATCTATTTTTTTAAAATTTTGCAGTGGCTACAAGTAAATCGCGATCGCGAAATTCAAAATTATAGTCATTACCTTTTAGCATCCTTAGTCCTGCTCACGATCTGTAAATCGCAAATGCAACTTTGAAATTTTCAAAATTTGCGATTGCGACTATGAAGTCGAGGTCGTGATTCTGAGTTTGAAAGCTTTCAAAAAATAGTCATTTTTCAATGTACAAATTTGAATTTAATGCAAATTTAGCCATTTTTTGACCCTTTTTCACCTTATTTTAAACTATAAAAACCCCACTATTTCAGTTTTACTTATTTTTTAACTCTCCAATTCTAACTCTCCAAAATCTTTCCTACTTAAAATTCTCTTACTCTCAAACTATATTCTCACTTTTCCTCTTTCAAAGTTTACAAATCTCTCATTTTACTCCAATTCTTCTTCATCTATGGCTTATAGGAAAAGCTCTAGAAAGGGAAAAGAAGTCCACACCTCTTAAACACCCTTTTCTCTAGAACTCGTGAGGGGAATCACTCAAGAAGAGAAACAAACTTTCTTAGAATCCTAGATAAAACTATCCTACCCACCAAAATACCTAGACTGATATGTCTCAAAACCTTAGGTATTAAGGATAGTATTATTGGCTTCCTCAAAAATCTTGATTGGGGGAAGTTTGTATTTGTTGATGATGATGGTTGTGAGGAATTAACAAAGGAATTTTTTTCCACCCTCGTTGTACACAAAAAACTCCATCCTACTCGTGGTCATTATGCCATCGACTTTCAATTTTTTGGCAAACTCTATGAGCTTACACTGCAAGATCTTGTTAACATCTTTGGCCTTCAAACCAAAAGTGCCTATACCTCTAATGATTTTGCTCTTGAACTCAACTCCTTTTGGACCGAAATCTCCCTTGAACCAAAATTCAATCCAAAATCCTCACTTGCCAAACATACAAAATACTTTCCATTTGGGTTCTACATAGGATTTTCACCCTTACCATGAATGTTAGAAGGGATGGCAATGAAAAGGTTTCTCAAAGAGATCTTTTCTTCCTCGATGGTCTAGTGAAGGAAAAGAAAATTCAAACCTCTCAATTTTTAGTTGATCAATTCCTTCACCTATCCTCAACCAAAAAAGGCACCATTCTACTTTTTTCCTACATCACAACCATAACAAAACATGTTGGGGCTCTTACTCCACCCAACAAAACCATTCTCCAACATCCTATTAAAAAATCCCTCGTTGATTTCCAATATATGATCAATGCAAAGGCATTGAAAGAACAAGAAGGGAAGTATGAGTATCTATTTGGAGAAATTGGGCTTCAAACAAAGGCTAGAAAAAGATCAAGAGTTGTGATTGGTGAATCTAGCCAAGTTAGGGAAGAAGAACCTCAAGTTGCCCCATTGTCCCCCCATCTCAACCTCAAGATGAAACAAATAGACTTCTTCAAAAAGTCTTGAGGAGACTATCTCTCTTAGACCATATTTACCAAGATATCTTTGATATACTAGGTTATGGGTCTCCCTCAATGTAACCTCCAAGAATGGACATTTAGTGAAGAAGAGGAAGAGTTACATGAGGAGGAAACTCAAGAAGAAGAAGAGGAACCAAAGGATGGAGGAGATGAATCTTAAAATCTTTTTCATTTCTCTTGTATTTCTTTTCATTTTCAATACTTTCATTACCTATGGCATTTTTAATATCAAGAAGTTAAATGAATATAATTATGTATTTTTTCTCTACTTTGATTTGTTAACTTTTATCTATTTATTTTCATTCTATAAATTCCTTTTTGATATTGCCAAAGGGGAAGAAATTTTTAGAACTTAAATATAAAATATGCTTATGTTTAAGGAGAAGCATTTTTAAAATTGATAATTATTTTATCTTGTATCAATTGAGGGGGGCACTCTCAATTCAATTTAATTTTAGCTTATCTTATATTTAAATTCAATTTGATTGTCAAAATCAAAAAGAGGGAGATTGTTGACCTAAGTTATTTCAAAACTTAGTAAATCTCTATTTTGATCTTGTCAATCAAATTGAAACTATCTAATGTATGCTTTGAGTGTCTATTTTGCAGATTATAACATGTTTGATAGATTGCATTTCAAAGGAATTTAAAGTATATTGCTTAGCTTCTGAGTCACGACCGTTACACAATATTCACCACCATGACTACAAAATCGCGACCGCGACCATTTTATAGCGACCAAGATCTTTAGAAAGCAATTAATTCAAAATTCAGACAGAGCAAATCGTGACATAACTCGCGACCGTGACCTTGGGAGTGATATTGAAATCGCGACCACGAAATTGTAGTCACGACCGCGAATTTCATACAGAATTCAAATCGTGCAATGGACATAAAAAGAGCCAGCTAATAAAAACCACTTGCCAACTAGCCGTCATAGATTCTGAAGATCGCGATTGCAAAAATGTATTCGCGACCGTTAAAATTCATTCACAATTGCAACTTTGGTCAAACAAAAGATTTGAAACAAGATTTTAAAGTTGTTATAAAATCATTGATTTTCATACTATTTCTAATTGGAATTTGAAGAAGAAAAACATATATATACCTTCTTTAAACATCCTAAATATAGAACAACATCTATTAAAAGCAAAATCTTTGAAAATTTAAATCTCATATCTTAAATTTCTATTATTAGTATTTGATTATTGTAAGAGTATTGATTGCTCAAGTAAGGTTGAGTGTTAGCCTTGAAAATACAAAGTATTGAGTTGAGAGTGAACTATTAGAAAACTCTTATATAGATTTAAGTGTAAACCTAAGGGAAACACTTGTAAAGGTTATGTGTGAGCTATTGAAACATATTGTAAATTTAAAGTAAGCTTGAAACTCTTTTGTAAGTATTAACTAATAGTAGAATACCCAATTAAGATTGGGGAGTGGACGTGGGGTTCGTTAATACCCGAACCATTATAAAATCGATTGTATTCATTCTCTTTACCTATCTCCTTCTGATTTAAATTTTTAATTTGCCACCAATTCAACTCTCCTTCTTAGTGTATAAGGGCAAACAAATTCCTTCATTTAGCACGTGCTTAGGTACATTATATCAGTGTCAACACACAATCTCTTACGGTTGACTGAGCATAGAAAAAATATAGGAGAAATTTTAATGTAATTTATTGTAACAAATTAACTATTATTTTTATTTAAAAGTTGCAATTGTACGATGTAATATTGAATTTAAGGGTAATCTATACTCTTTACACGAATTATATGGTAGGGCCATTGTGAAATACCATTATCACATATATAATAAATTTGTATTATTAACTATTTCAAGAATACATCCAACGCCAAACGTCCATCAAGAATTTCAAGTCGTAGCAACACCTGTAAATTTGTTTTTCTTTTCAAACTGTGTGGGTATATCGGATATTAATTTTATTTATTTATATATAGGTATATTTCTTTATTATGAAAAAATTATGCCAAGAATTTTAACGCAATTATTGTGATAAAAAAAATAAATTAACTATTATTTTTATTTAAAAGTTTTAATTGTACTAAATAAATAAATTAGCCTACTATTATTGATAATAGAAAAAGCAAAATTACTTTTCCTATAAGGAGAAATATTATTGGTAAAATTATAATTTTTTTAATCTTTTTTAATTTTAATCTTTTTCCTTAGTGGTGAGACTTTTTCGTATTCTTCTTTCTTTTTAATATTTATTATTTCTACTTCTATTATTGATACATCTTGAATTTCTTCAGTAATGAAAGTCTTAAGATTTGCTTCTTTTTCTTTATATTTTTTAGCTAATCTCACAAGAAAATAATATTATTTTCCCTTCATGCTAATTAATTTCTTGTAAAATTTGCTATGGTCTCTTTCTTCCTACAATAAACAAGATATAAAAAAATTTTAAAATTAAAAGTGATATAATAAATATATGATTAATTAAATTTTATTTTAATATAATGTAAAATGTTGTGAAACCATACTTCTATAGATTTTTTTTATATTCTTCAACTGAACAATCCATCAAATTTTGAGTATTTTCATACAGAGTTATATGAGCATTCGTGTCTCTATCAAATACTTGTAATTTTAACATATATCTATGACATAAAATAACAACAATAATAATCAATATGTAAACATATATATAATATATCATTATATAATTAATGTCAAATATTTTAATAAATTATTATATAATTAATGTGAAAGCCAATGTCTGTTAATATATTTATCATCATCATCACACCAAACTATACGTTTGTTTTTAATATATTCAATTTTTGATTTAAAAGAACATTTAAGACCCTACAAATTTTTTTTAAAAAATATTGCTATATAAATATAACAAATTCAAGTATTTATCTATATAAATAATTTAATTATTTACTTGAAATACTTTTCTTTTAGCTTCTTTTAGACTCAATTTTGATACTTATCTAAATCTTTTTATATTTAATTGCAAACACTTTTTGTCATCATTCTTTTTGTCATCACTTAGCATCATATCATCATAACTGATAATTTTATAAATTATAATCACATTAGTACTTTTATTAATAGACATTGAGTTTCCAAAATTATTAAATATAAAATTTAAAAATCATCTACTTATCAACTTCTAATATATTTGGATTAATTTGAATATTATTAATTTTTAATATTGACATTTGAAGATCGTCTATAGTAAAAAAAAAAAAAATAGTAAATCTAAATTAAAAATAGTAAATGTAAATTAAGTGTTTATAAAATAATAAACAAATTGATTTTTTTTTAAATACCATTCTAAATAGAAACTTTAACATTTGATAATGCAATGATGAGATTTTGATCATCATTATTAAATGAATTCTCAATTAGTACACCTTCATTTTCTGCTGCATTTTCCCATAGAACCAAAAATAATTTTTCTAATCTACAATTTTAAAAATAAAATAAAATAAAATTAATATATATATATATATATATATATATATATATATATATATATATATATATATATATATATATATTTTAAAAAGATATAAGAACAATATAAGTAAAAAAAAAAATATTTTATTACCTTTCTGTCACGATTATTATACACTTTTTCACTTTTTTCTTTTCCTTGAGAAAAAAAGTTGGTTTAACATAAACTACAACACTTAAAAAATTTATACAATTAAAAAATAAAATAATATTATTAAAGTTAATAATTAGCCAACGTATCAAGAACAAAATAAATAAGATTAGAAAATTATAATAAAACTTACCTATAAATTCCTTCACTTTTTTTTCTTTAACATATTCTTAAATTTTAGAATATGATTTAAAATTATAAGAAACAATTTCTTTAGGTATGCTTATCTTATTTTCTTTCAATATTGTGTATGTATTAAAATGTAATTTTTTTTGCTCATAAACATTTGAAAATTTTTGATTGACTTTTTTAACTGACCCATTAGTAACAGTATAAGTTTTTTCCAACTTAAAATTTAATCTTTTCATTGATCTTTCCATATTATAGCATAAATTTTGATATCCTATAAAATAATAAAATTTATTATTAATAAAGAAAAACTGTATGTATACATCATTATAATAAACACAGTTTTAATAATGTATACGGTACATTAAAAAAATGTATATAATACACATTTAAACAAATGATGTATATAATAAACAATGTTTCTTTATGATTTAATGATTTCGGTACATCTGTTCAACTATTCGAATTATTGTATTCTTTCATATTTCACTTCTTTTGCCTCCAAGATACTTCCAGTCAACAGCCTACAGAGGGGAAGGGTTCTCATTTAAGAAACGGGGTTTGCGCATTTGCTTTAGTGCCCTTTCTCTTTGGGATTAATATATATGTGTGTGCAATTTAATTGTATGTCATACTGGATCACATGGATTATTATTATCTAAGTTACAATGTCAATGACTATAGATATATAAACATACTAATTAAAATTGTTTGCTTCTTTTACTAATAAATTATTATATACTTAAATTTAGTATTAATTATAAATTTAACGACTATACATATATAAACATACTAAAATTAAGAAATAAAATTAGGTTCTATTAAAATAAAAAAAAATTAAACATATTAATCTTAATATCAACAAAAACTTATCGTTTTAATAAGCTTCATTATTGCTGAATGTTTCTATAAAACTCACTCGTAAAACCATGAGTTTAATGCTCCATTCTGCTTCATAAAGTTCAAGATATCAATTGTTTGATTTTCTAAATTATTTTCCATGATACCTTAAAAAGCTAATAAAAATAAAAATAATGAGAATAAAAATTTATAAATTAAATTGAATAACTATGTATGTTTATATAGAGTAAATTTAATTTAATATTAATAGGATAAGGAAATATAATTGACATAAAAAAATAGAGTTCTATTAAAATTAATAATTTTAATATCCAAACTAATTCTATTAGAATTAATAATTTTAATGTTCTAAACTAATTAAAATGTCCAAAAAAAATATTTTTTTAGAACATATCAAATTAGGATTAATAATTAACATGACAACTTCCATTTAATTTAGAACATATCAAATTTAGGAACATTAACTTAATTACTGTGTTATCAAATTTGGGAAAATAAAATAATATTAATAAAAATAGTTAAATAATAGTCAAAAATCATATTATCCTTAAATTAAATATAAAATTAATAAGAGCATAATAAATGGCACATAAGTAAATATGTTTTTCTTCCTACTATATATATATATATATATATATATATATAGTACGGGAGAAAAGCACATTTACTTATGTGCCCTTTATTATACTTTTATTAATTGTATATTTAATTTGAGGGTGATTTGAGGGTTATATATATATATATATATATATATATATATATATATATATATATATATATATATATATAAAATCAAAAATATTTCCATATCATAAAAAATTAAAAATATTATTTCATAATTAATTAAAATAAATAATTACATATATATTATTAAATTTATATAAATTTATACAAAGCGAATTTTATTTAATGAATTAGATAAGTTATTTAAATAAATATAAGATGATATTCAATAACTCTATTAGTTTTGTCAAATTGTCAAATTCACCATAAATGTACTATCAAACTAATAATTTCACAAAAATATATAAGTAAATATTTTTAATTCAATCATATTTACTTTAGATACTAAATAATAAATTAAATAATTCTAGTAAAAAAAATAAAATAAATATAAAGAAAAGAAAAAAAAGAAATAATATGTGTTTTGAAACACGTGTTTTGTATATATCACATGATCATGGATAAGTACTCCCTAGGAGAGTAAGTGAGCCGAACAGAGTTGAGTTGAATTTTAACTTGTTCAGACACGATTTAATATTTTTTTTCGAGCTCGAGTTTTGTATCGAGTTTAAAAATCATGTTAAAACTTGACTCGCATAAAACTTGAGTCCAGTTCGAGTTTAGCTCGTTAATAAATTCTAATTGGGTTAAACTTCAGTTTGACTTATTATGAAACTTATTTTTAAACTTATCAAAATGCTCAATTTTCTAAATATTTATTTCTAATAAAATACTATAATGAAAATACTTAAAACTAATATAAAAGTAAACATCCAATTAATGAAAAAATACAATAATAAAATTAAGCATAATATGTATTATAAAAATATTAATTAATAAAAAAATATATTTTATATAATATGAAAATATTAGGTTACGTTAATCAAAAGTATATATATTTTAGTCAATTTGAATTAGCAAAAAGTTTATAAAAGTGTTAAAATATATTTTTTGGAGTGCCAAAATAATGATAATAATAAAACTGTTTGCAAGCATATTAATCGAACTATTTGCGAGCTTATTTACAAGTTTATAATCAAACTGTTCACGAGTCTAATCGAACCGACCTTCATTTTGCTCAAGTTTAGTTCATTTCGCTAACTACTCAGTTCATTCATTTTGCTCAAGTTTAGTTCATTTCGCTAACTACTCGGTTCATTTATATCCCTACACTCCCCTAATAGTGACAAGGGTAGGAATATTTTTTTTTTAATTTTTCTTTTTTAATTATTAGGAAAAAGGGATTTAAAATTTTAATTTTATTAGACATAGATATATACGAAAATTAACAAATGAAGCCTGAATATTTTTTTTCCCACAAACCCGTATATTCTCTATTTACTGCGTGATTTCCATATTTAGCTGTGTCAATTCAGAAGGGTAGCAGACACTATTGGTATCAATTATCAAACTAATTTTCTCATCTTTTTATTTAATCATTGAGGCGCAGAGTAACAGATAAATGAACGAAACATTAACAAGGAAATAATAAAATTGGAATAAGATGAGAACAATACAAGGTGAATCAACATGAAATAGGATATATTACAACCCCAATTGATGTAGAAACTGAAAAGAAAATTGAAAATACAAAGAAAATAGGGTTGAGGGTATGTGCGAGTACTGGAACATGAAAACTACATAAATAGGAAAGAAAAATAAGGCACCAAGCATTTTCAAATTCAAATTCTTCCTATTCTATTATGATGGAGAATAGGAAGACAAGAAACATCAAATTCAAGGATTCAAGTTTAGAATTATGTGTTAGATTTAATATGAGATTTATTGGAGAAATTATAAAATAATTTCAGCCATTATAGAGTTATAATGGGTATATTTATATAATACAGCTGCTAGTTTATTACTTTAGTTATTAAGGGCAGTTTTGTAATTTCCAGCATTGCTGGAAATCATTGTTCAATTTTTATTTTAGTAGTTTTTTATTATTCAGTCTTTATTTAGAAGTTTTAGTGGGTTTAGTATTTCCTAATTAGTATTAATTTATTTTCCTAGTTGGAGAACTAGTGTAGGATTCCTAATCTAAACATGCCTTTGATTAGTTTCAACTGTATAAATACTTAGACTTGTAACCATTGTTAAACAACTTTCAGATTCAATAAAATAAATCCTACATTATTGCTAAGAATTGTGTGACTCAATTCAACCCTAGGTGCGACTCTTATACCTTCTAAGTGTGACTCTTAGAAGTTTTCCTCCTTTTTCCCTTACTTTTTCCCTGTCCAGATCTGTTTTCTATAAAATCAGTCCTAGATTTTTCAATTTTAACTCTTTAATTTCTGAAAAATTCATAGTAGATCAAATTATTTAAATTTGTCCTACATCAATTTGGTATCAGAGCCCCAATATCTTAGAAGTTTGATGTTTTGAATTTCATCAACAATGGGGATATTTGATTCATGTTTCAAAGGAGGTATCTTACAAAATTTTGTGATTGGATTGATTTTCTTGAATCTTATTTCGATCGCTACAACTTCAAAGAAGTAGGAAAGGTAAGATTTGCAAGGTCGAATTTCATGGGATCTGCAAAATTATGGTGGTACAGTATTGAGTATGATATACAAATAGGGAGATAACTGCAAATTAATACACAGCAAGAGATGAAAACAATGCTTCAAGAAAAATTTTTGCCACCGTATTATCACAAAAGACTGCGTGAAAAGGTATATAATTCATCGTATAGCTACATGTCAATGGCTAATCACTTGAACTAATTTGAAAAGCAAAATTCTTTTCATCAAGAGCGTGAATCAAATTTTGATCAATTGAATGATAAGTTCAAAGAATCGGATAGAGGCTATGAAGGATGAGTTGCGTGGAAAGATCCCTTCAAATCCTAGCAATCAGACTTCCAAAATCATTAGTAGTCGAATCTTTTTGCAAAAACCAAACCTCAGTCTACAAGTTGCATCCAAGATTATTGGAGAACAATGTCCACAAGTTAATCAAAACCTACAAAATCAAAGAGAAGATATAGCTGGAGATATCACCAAGAAAGTCATGGTAGATGTCCCGGATTTTGAAGGCAATGTCAATCCCACAATATTTTTAGATTGGTTGTATAGTATCGAGTCATACTTTGATTGGTATAATATGGACGATAATTGAATGGTGAGGTTTGCCAAGATGAAGCTAATGGGATTGGCAAAATTATGGTAGTATGGTGTTGAGAATGAATGGCAAAGAATAGGACAACCATTAATGATAACATGTGATGATATGAAAGCAAAATTAAAAGAAAAATATATGCCTTTTAACTATCTTTCAAAGATGAGGGAACAGGAGAATACTTTACAAAAGGGCAGCATGTCAATGGTATTGCGACCTCTCCAAAAGCAGGCATAAATGCAAGAACTTTCATTAAGAATTCGTGGCAACAAGGCATGCAAGTTGTACAGCATTCACATATGCTTCATGAGTCTACAATAGAGGCTAAACTGTTAAGCCAACAACAAGAAAAGCCTCTGCTGCAGGTTGTTCAACCAGAAAGGGAAGTGAAAAGGCCACAACTACCATCTAAAAGGCTTAAAACGCAAAATCTGCAACTAGAGACTCAAAATCATGAAGCAATAAAACTAAGACAGCACATAAATGAGCCTATTCCGCAGATTGATCAGCCAGAAAATAAAGTTGAAAAGCTATAATTGTCTTCTCAAAGCCTTAAAAGACCAAATATGCTCCTAGACTTGAATCCACAAGAACAAGTGCCAAAAGTAACAATGTGCGTTGAAAAGTCAATTCAGCAGGCTAATATTACTATGAATACATATGTAGCGTTTGGAAAGGTAAAGATGAATCTTGAAGGAGAGGAATTTTTAGACAGAGGTATGGATGAAGACATAGTTATTAAAGGCACAAGGCCCACTAAGGCGCTAAGGGGTCCTAGGGCCTAGGCGCAAGTTGCAAGGCGCAGGCGCGCTCCTGAGCAACATGAGGCGCAAAAAGATGGAATTTTAATAAAATTTCAATATGACTGCCTAATTCATAATAAACTCAACATATTAGTAATATGTGATTGTTAAATTAAGTAGACACAAGTTAATGATATAGTAATATGTGATTGTTAAATTAAGTAGACACAAGTTAATGATATCCAAAGTTAATTTAAAGTTTAGAATCTAATAAGCAACAAACAAAAAAACACACACACACACAAAAGAAGATCATGTATTTCTAAATTATAAACAATTTAATTCATTATTTAAACATTTTCAGACTTGTATTTAAGCTTGTCCATATCAAGCTAATATAATAACTCATATAAACAGATTTTAAAACCTCAAAAAATCATAATAAATATTTACCTAATATTGCTGTGTCTTTTAGAAAGTTAAACTTAGAAAAGTAAATGGTAGAGAGGATCAATTACTGGAAACAAAATACGTAAAAGATAACCCAAATTAAGGCAAGAGATATGAACTATCAAGGTAAGAGAAAAGATGTTTGGGGTGAATGAATGCCAAGAATGGAAAGATTGACCATGATTTTGAGCCAACTATTCTCTTTTTCTTTTTCCTTTTTGTTTGTTGGATCAACTTCTTCTTGCCCTAATTCCTTTTTCTATCCTTTTCCTTTTATTGAAAAAATTGAGTGTAATTAGACCTATCATAAGTTATTTTCAAACTTAAATCAATTGTTCCAATTATTCCACACTTATATTTTTTAAAAAAAAATACAAATAAAAATAAAATAAGGATTTTGTCACAAAGGTGCGCCTATAAGGCGCCTTGCCTGAGGCTCAAGGCGCACGCCTTTGTGACATCGCCCGCCTTTGGCAAATTGAGGAGCAAGGGGATGAGCCTGGTGCGCCTTGAGCCTGAGGCGTGCCTGAGGCGCGCCTTTAACAACTATGGATGAAGAAAAGGCAGCGCGTGTTGAAGTAAAACAAGAAGACATGGGAAAATTAGAAGGGACAAAAGAGTTTAACTTTATTGTTGAAGATACCAAGGATGTTGGAATGCAAGAAATGGACTTTGTTATTCCAAGTAAATTAATAAGCAAGTGCAGTATAAGATTTCAAATGTTTCTACTTTTATTGAATACCAAGGAAACAAAATGGTCATTCAAGGAATTGTTTTGTTTGTTTCTTAGGCACTTCAAAACTCGAGGTTGAGTTTTTTCCAACAAGGGGAGAATGATGGAGAATAGGAAGACAAGAAAGTTCAAATTCAAGGATTCAAGCTTAGAATTATGTGTTAGATTTAATATGGGATTTATTGGAGAAATTGTAAAGTAATTTCAGCCTTTTTAGAGTTATAATGGGTATATTTATATAATACAACTGCTGGTTTATTACTTTAGGTATTAAGGGCAGTTCTGTAATTTCTAGCATTGGTGGAAATCATTGTTCAATTTTTATTTTAGTAGTTTTTTTATTATTCAGTCTTTATTTATGAGTTTTAGTGGGTTTAGTATTTCCTAGTTAGTATTAATTTGTTTTCCTAGTTTGAGAACTAGTGTAGGATTCCTAATCCAAGCATGTTTTGGATTAGTTTCAACTGTATAAATACTTAGACTTGTAACCATTGTTAAACAACTTTCAGATTCAATAAAATAAATCCTGCATTATTGCTAAGAATTGTGTGACTCAATTCAATCCTAGGTGTGACTCCTAGACCTTCTAAGTGTGACTCTTAGAAGTTTTTTCCCCTTTTCCCCTTACTTATTCCCTGTCCAGATCTGCTTCCTATAAAATCAGCCCTAGAATTTTCAATTTTAACTCTCTAATTTCTGAAAAATTCAAAGTAGAACAGATTATCTAAATCTGTCCTACTTCATATTCTCATCAAAAACTAATTTAAAATAAGTTATGTCAGTATTTATCAAGATTTAATTAAAATGAACATTAGGGTTATTGATGTGGAGGATGTAAGTAATAAATTTCTAGACCATCTGAAGCGACAGAAGCCCAAAAGGTGAAACTTATAATATTTTTACTTATAATAATGATTCCTAAATAGTACTAAAGTGAAAACTGAGTTTAAGAACAAAATCAAAAACTTATATCTAATTTTCATTAGCTACATCACCAATACTGATCTCTTCGACCCATCTCAAGTTCAATTCAACTTCATATAATGCATGATTTGAAATTCTAAACTAAAGGACCATGTAACCTTCAAAGACTAGTACTTTCACAAAGTCGTCGCTGGTGAGGAAAAAGTAAAAGGTTGCAAGAACTGCATCAGCCCAAAACCTATAATAGTTGGCAGAACAATTGGCTGCATAATGTTTATCCTAACAACCAAAAATTGGTGCTAGGTGGTATGTTCAAAATGGCATGGTATCAAAAGTATAGATTCAAAACACCCTTTATCCTCGCCAATCAATGCTTAACCATCAACCAGCTAAAGATAGATGGGAAAGAAAGTCTAACATGATCATTAATAATAAAAATATGGGTACCAAGCATACCATTTATAAGTGCATGTTATTGTGCACTGATCAGTTAATACTAAGCATATGACATTGACAAATTCCAAGGAACACAAGTTCTGTTGCAATTATTTATATATCTTCCCATCAGCAATGAACAACAAATAATGAGTGACTGTAAGACATCTGAGATTTAAATCTTGAGTGACACTTGCCCCTTCTACAAATTTTTCATAAAAAAACCAGAAAACCAAAGAAATTATAGTAGTAATAACTAAGGATACATCTATATTGAATAGCCACATTTCTTGAGCAATACCTTATAGCATCCATTATTATGCCAAATTTCATAGACAATAGACATCAATAAGTTTCTGAGCATTTCGCCAGTTAGGAAAAACCTTAACTCATAAAACAAATAGACGATTCTTACATTGCTTTGATGAGGAAAAAGGATTTCTTAACAAAACCATTCCAATTAAACAACCACATGCAAGAAACGGTGAAGGCATTTAAACATGTACTAAACTTGTATAGAAAATCAAAGAAACTCTATAGCCATTTGAATTTGAATACTTCACTAGTATGGAAAATGCAAGAAACTTTTTATTCATTTAACATTATTATACCTGTGTGTAAAATTGTGTCCAACAATCATCCCAATAATAGGTACCAGGCAATTATGATTAACAAACAAGCTAAACACAAACTTCTGAATATCCAAGTTCTTAATTAAGATTACTCAATAATCACCACAATATTAAAACTTGAAAAGAAACAAATTTCCAAATATCCAAGTTACTAAGATTAGGACAACATTAGAGTCCAAAAATAAGAAAATAATAATCCAAACATTCCTTTAATTGGACATTCAAAAACCATTTAATTAAAGTTTAAGCCCCAGCCCCAGCCTCAGCAGCATTCAACCTCATGCCAATTTCAAAAGACACAAAGGCATCAAGAGAAGCATACTGAACCTGATCAGGAGTAAGCCACATATTGTCCCATCTACTCATAGTGACCCTCTTAGGCTTCTGAATCTCCTTCCCAAGAACTTGCTTCACCAACTCCTTCAACCCAGCATTCTTCAATTCCTTGACTCCTAACCTCTCTGCGGCCAAACCCCCTAAGTCCACCACATTACCCACACTAAACCCATAATCCACCACCAGCTTTTCAACATCACTCTCAATTCCAACACCCACAAACACAAAATTCTTATTTTGAAGGAAATCAACAAGAGATTGTGGGATAGTTGGGGAATACAAGAGCTGAAAAATAAGGCATCTGTGGCCAATGCAGAGTTGTAGAGTAGCAACAGGGTTCTCGATATGGCGGTTGAAATTGGGGCGCCACTCGACGTCTAAGCCAACAATTTGGTGATTTAGTTGTTGGGTTTCGATAACCCATTGGTCGACGAGAGAAGGAGTGTGGGTGAGGAGTGTGTGGATTTGGTCGGTGAAGAATGTGATGTCGTAGAGATTGTGCGTGTCGTTGGTCAGTTGGTAGTCTTTGATGCTTATTGCCATGGTTGATCGGTTGTGGCACTGGTAAATAAATTTCCAATGTGAAACTGGGGTGGGGAGTCTAGGGCCAATGATTCTAACATATATACATATATATATTTATATACTGGATTTCACCTTCTTATTATAATTTACTATAATTCGTTTAAAATATATATACTTATTATAAATTTTTATTTTTTTCTTATTAAAAATTTAATAACTAAAATTATATATTTTTATATTAAATAAAATTTTCAATTAAACTTCTCAAATAAATACTATAAGACCAAAATCTTATTTGTTGACTTTTAAAATTATCATAAAATAATATTTAAATAATTTGATTGCTAAATTTACTTTAATTGTTAATTAAAAGTTAAATTAAATTTTCATACAAAAACTTAAAAATTTAACGAAAATGCATTTATACACAATAAATATTATTAAATTGTATATTCGTACATGTATAATACAATTAGACTGATGAAATAAAAGAATTTAAGATTCTATATAAATATATGAATATGTTTTAAAAGGTAATACATATATAATATTGAAAGAAAATGAGCATTTCTTATAATTTTAAATGATATTCTTATATTCAAAAATATGTTAGAAAAAAGAAAGTTAAGGAATTGATAAATATGTGTTATTATAATTTTCTAATTTATTTTATTTTAGTCAAATCTTATGCATTATAGAATTTTATACATAAAATATTTTAGAAAATTTGTACGCATACATAAAATATTCTAGCATAAAATATTATTTCAAAATTAGTTTTACTTTTTAGTTTGCTTTCATATAAATTTTGCAAGAAAATAATTAGTTCAAAAAATAAATTTTATCCTCTTATTCTAAGTCACTTAATGGGCACTCCCATTAAATAAAACAATTATTAATAATTTATATTATTTATTCAATTAAATACTTTTAAACTCTTTACATAAACAAACCCATATACCAAATTATTATCTTTTAGACTTATAATTTCCTTTAAAATTTTCCATGAATTTTTGTTTTAAAATATTAAGATTATAACAAAACTTGGTATTACTTATTCATAATTTTATCCATTTTGCTTTATTAAAAAATAAAAAAAAGAAAAAAGAAAAAGAGAAAAAGAAAAAAAAAATATTCTCCTCCTATTTTCAAGAATAATAAATATATTTTATTAGTCAATTAAAATTTTCAAAGTTAATCCATTACGATTCATTAGAATTCATTATAAATACTTATTTTAAATTTATACTTTTTCCTTATTAAAGATTTAATGATTAATTTTTTGTTACTTAAATATAAACTTATATATTTTTATGTAAAGTAAAGTTTTCAATTAAAATAATGAAAAGCTTCTTAAATAAATACGTTGAGGCCATAATCACTTAAAAAAGCTAATAAGAATAAAACTAATGAGAATAAAGGTTTATGGATTAGATTAATGAAGATAATAACTATATATATTTATATAAAGCAAATTTAATATAATATTAGTATGAGAAAGAAATATAATTCACCTAAAAAAATAGAGTTCTATTATATTTAATAATTTTAATATCCAAAACTAATTGTATTAGGATTAATAATTTTAATATCTAAATCTAACTAATGACATAGGGGAATATGTAAGAAAATTAAAATTTGACCTAACGAAATATAAAAGAAAATTAAAATTTTAGCATTCGAACAATATAAATAAACAATTAATCTTAAAAAATAAAATTAGATTCCTTAAAAAAATAAAATTAGATTTATAATGGCATAATTTATTTACTCAGATAAAATAAAATTAGATTTATGATTTATTATATAAAGTTTTATTATATATTAGATTTATTTTAATTTTAAAAATAAAATAATTTTAATAAATAATAATTAATGATCATATTACTCTCAAATTAAATACACAATTAGTAAAAGTAAAATAAGGGATACATAAGTAAATATATTTTTTCTCCCCCTACCGTGTATATATATATATATATATATATATATATATATATATATATATATATATATGACACCATAAATTTGTAGCCCAATATAATTAAAGCTCAAATTTTTCTAACCCAAGTCAATCAACTAATTAATTTTCATTTAATTAAATTAATTGGTTAGTGGATGAGAACCATTGAAGAAAGAAAAAGCGAATAAAAGTAATTAATAAAAGTGAGAGTTGAGAATTAAAGTGGTTTATAATGGAGAGAATTAAAGAGTATGGGCAGTAAAAATAGATCTGCTAATTAGTGGGCAAGTGGATAGTGGGTGGTTACAATTGAAGCTGTAAAAAGGAAAGGAAGCTAACATAAAGGGACAAACAATTATCCAAAAAGACTACCAAAGCAACAACAATTCAATAACAATTTTTATTTCATTTCTTATTTCAAACACTTTTAGTTTTCTAGCCTTTATCATTCAATTTCTCTTTAAATTCATTATCATATTTCTATTTTATGTTTGTCAATATTTTCCCAATTTCTTTTCTCAATTCCATTGTTCATAATTTCCTATAAATTTAATTTTTCATTAGCATTTCAATTTGTAGTGTACATTTGCAATTAATTTCAGCTAGTGCATTTTATTGAATCCAAGCATACTGTGGTTAAGGAAACTTGGGAATCTACATCCATTTGATTTTAGAAGTTGGTGCAATCCTACGATTTGTGTACCTCACACATGTGACATGCTCACAATTACAAATTTTCCACCAAAATAATTTTGGCATGCCCAGTGGACTAGTTCAAAATGCCTAGGAAGAATACTAGAAAAGAAGCTACTATAGTGTCTTAGGATGCCAGTACTACTGTTGATGAAGCAGAGTAAGAGGGATTTGTTCTCCATATAGTGGAACAGATTGAAAAAAGCTTAACACCTCAAGAATCTCAAAGTGAGGCGCCAATTCCAATAGGACCTGTTGTTAGATAAGGTGAGAACTTAAATCCTTGTATGATTTGGGAAAATAGTTTGAAAACTATTGTAGAGGAATTTAGGATGTAGATCATGCACATTTTAGAAGAGGCACAAAGATTCATGAGGGAAAATCAGAAGTAAGCTACTCAAGATAACACTAAATTACAGTAGAAAATTGCACAAGATAATGCCAAGGCCTTGCAACAAATTAGTGTCGAAACAATAAAAATATTTAGCAACTTGGTTCTGTGATTGCTAGTATAGCAGAGAAAATGAATCATACTAGCATCAAAGGCCAAAATGCAACTTCAGGGCCTGCAAACCAAACCAATGGAGAAGAACTTAGAGGACAATCTTCTTCCATTTCTCAAGAAGGAAATGATAATAAGGATCGGTTAATCCTCATTTGTTTACTGATGAGATGTATCTTCCTCCGCACAGAAGAGAGGAAACAAGTGATTACCCACAGTGACACAAATGAATGGCCGTCCCAATGACAGGCTAGCTCTTCAACAAATCTTGACCAATACAAACCCAATCAATCAACCTATGATATATGAAGCCAATGAATGGGTACCATTCTAAAGGGGTGTAGGGGGCATGGCATAAGGGGTTAACAAGGGAAACCAAGCTTATCCTAGATAACCATTACCCCAAATTGATAGAGATGCGGTGAGGGAGGCAGTACAGGAGTTGTATGGACTTGGCCTAAGGCAAATTGGCCGACCTGAGTTTTACAAACCTTACCTAGAAGCTATTAATAAGGAAAACCCTTATCCAAGGGGATATAGAATTGTTGACTTTACCTTGTTTTTAGGAGAAAGTGGTCAATCCACCTTGAAGCATGTGGCTAGGTTTACTATACAGTGTGATGAACTAACTCACTTAGAGAATTTTGCTAATTTTAAGCTTAGATTGTTTCTTAACTCTCTAATAGGTACAACATTCACTTGGTATGCTACCTTGCCAAGGAACTCCATTATGAATTGGCAGAAAATGGAGAGGCTATTCCACATTCAATTCTTTATAGCATAACCAGAGATGTGTATTGCCAAGCTTTCAAGGGTGACTCAGAGAGCAGGAGAGTCTACTAACCAATACATAGTAAGATTCAAGAAAATGAGGAATAAATGCAAGATCTATTTACTTGAGACCTAATTTGTAAAAATGGCTCAAAGAGGACTAGATATTAAGTTAAGGAAAAAGTTTAAGGAGATAGAGTTCAGAGATTTTTATGAACTTGCAACTAAAGTAGCAGAGAATGAGGAACTCCTAAGTGATGGAGCCTACTAGCTATAGAGAGTTAGGAACCGATTATATTGAATAAAAAAAACCCAAAGATTGATCAAACAAGAACAGAGAAAAGCTTGACCCGATTCACACCTGTTGAAGAGAACCAAAGCTATAAGAAGATGAGCACCACAAGTTACCTTGATAAGTTTAGATTTAAGTTCTAAATAAGAACTTGGAAAAATCTCTCATTTGGAGAAAATTCAAAGAAAAGTTATTATTCATAAAAAATATCTTCAATTACAATAGAGTTTTTAATTTATAAGGAGGCTAAAACTCTAAGAATTCAACTAAGATTTAGGAAATCTATTTCTATAAGGAAATAAGAATCCTTATGGAGAATAGAATCCTAATTAAGAAGTCCTTATTGGAAAATAGAATTCATAATTAAGAAATTAACTCCTAAAATCAAACCAAATAAAATAAATATGATGTGGACCTACTAATATATCAAGTTTAGGGCCTGCAATTGCAAATAGTGCATTTAAAACATAAAACTCTTAAAAAATTCGAAAGAAACAAAATTGGAAGCCCATCACACCCGTGACGCGATAGCAACTGGAAGCCCTCTGTTGCACCCACATTGCTAGTGCACCCGTACTACGGTCTGCAGTTTGGGCTCATCGTGACCGTGACAGGTGTCGTGACTATGATACCTTCAGTCTTCACCATTTTCTTGTTCTTCAATTCCATTTTGTAGCCAAGAGTAGGTGATCAGTCTTTGGGAAGATTTTGGCATCTTTTGGATAGTATGGAGGCCTTCTAAAGTTGATTCTTCATCTTGCATTTCCATGATCAATCCTTGCAAGGTTTGTTTCATTCTCTTTGTTCTTACCCTTATCATTGGACTTCCAATTCCTTGTAAAAGGTCTTAGGAAGATCTTGTAGTCACAGCTCCTTGATCTTTATCACTAAGTGAGCAAAGTCATAGGAAAAGATCCAGAATGGAAACTTATGACCAAGAGCTAAATGGAGAAGTGGTAGTAGCCGACTTATCCATTAATGGATCTTGTGTGTGCCCTTCATTGGTGAAAAAAATTCCAGATACATGGAAGAAAGCTCATGCCACAAGTACCACTCCTTAATATACATTGGAAGTGTCAAAAGCTAAGGAAATCATTAATTTCTTATTGAAGGAGAATTGCATTAAGTTACCCCTTGATCACAAGTTACCCTTTAAGGAATAATTGAAAGGGAGAGATTATTGTAAGTTCCATAATTCATTTAATCATACTATTAATAGTTGTTGGTTTTTCAAGAACTTGGTCTAAGATAGAATTAACAAGGCAATTCTCAAATTTCCTAAAAAGAAGGAGGCCATATTGATAGATGAGGACCGATTTCCCCCTGTGGCACCCATCAATGCAGCCACTTTTGATTTGAGGACTTTTCTCAATATGAAGGCAGAACAAAAGAGAAAGAAAGAGGCTAAGATTAACCTTGGGAAGGTGTATTAGAAGTATGGGTTCCTAAGAAAGCTTTGACGGAAAAGAATGAAATGAAGATTTTGAAGAAAATACCTGCAAGATTCACGAAAGTTTAACATATCCCTCAAAAACATTTCATTCCACCACCAAAATTTCAAAGGAGTCAACAAGATTCATAATACCTCCTATGGTATTGCTAAGCAACCAATGGCATAGGGTTGAGCATAAAAAATTCCCCCAACCATTGACAAGGACTCAGAAGAGGAGGTTATTAAGACAAAAAGCTACAGAAAGATGGAAGAAGGAAACAGAGGATCAAGCTAGAAAGAATCCACCTAAATCCAAGTTCTGCAGAAAAGCTACCGAGGATGTGGGTTTCATCGATGATGAAGATGATTTTTTATCCTTCATAGTTAATTCTAACTCTAATGGTATTACTCTGGAGGGTCAAGAGGCTAAATCAATGGTGGAAGGAACTTTTATAGTTCGAGGGATCCCTATTTCCTTTAGTTTTGCCACAACTTCTATCACTCCTCTTTTAGGCTTCAAATCAAAAGAGGCTACGGAAGAAGATGTGATTGAGATTATAAAGGAGAAGAAGGAAGAGCAACATCGATCACCCATTGAAGAAAAGGGAAGAAGTAGCATCACCATCCAAACCACCAATCCAAACAAACTAAAAAGAGTAATTTTTGACAAACCTTCAATAGTGATGACTAAACACACTAGGCCACTGTACGTGAAAGCTCACATGAATGGGAGCCTAGTGTCAAGAGTGCTAGTGGACAATGGGTAGGTAGTAAATGTGCTGCCACTCAAGATGTTAAGTGCTCTTAAAAGGACAAAAGATGATTTGATAGCAATAGAGGTATCTGTGTCTGCATTCACCGGGGAGGTAACCAAAACACTTGGAGTGCTACATGTAGAAATTACTATTGGTAGTAAAAACTCCCTTTCAGCTTTCTTTATTGTCAATTCTTATGCCAGTTATAATGTTTTGCTAGGGAGAGTTTAGATAAATGCCAACTAATGTGTACCATCTTCCCTTCATAAGTTTTTGTTGTTTTGGAAAGGTGATGATGTAGAAGTGGTGTGGGCAGATAGACAACCTTTTTCAACTTATAGTGATTTAGTTTAAGCTAGGTACTATGATATGGATTTTGGCCCAATCAAGTTCATAGGAAGGAATAAGAAAGGAGAACCAAAATCTATTTATGTGCCCAAAGGAAAGGTTGTGCAACAAGCCAAAGCACTCATCAAACCTACAACCGTCGTACCATATAGGCCGATGTCTCAACCAATCATTGAAGAAACCCATAATGTAACTACTTTGCATGATCTTAAGGAGGCAAATGAGTTAACCTAAATACCTCCGGAATCAATGTGAAATCTTTCAATGTTAACATGAGAGTGATATATGATTGGAGAAAGGGGTTGAAGAGTTATTTAGATTGCTTTAGGAAAACTCCATATAGAGTGCGGGTGCAAAATTTTATACTTTTAAAGACAGAATAGTATAAGAAGGGGTTTGATAGCTTTCTGTTAAGGTGCCTTGGATTTTTAGAGGCATTAGAAGTCATGAAATAGGTTCATGAAATGGTATGTGTGGCTCATCAACCTAGAGCCAAAACGAGATGGCTTATTGAGAGATATGGCTATTTTTGGCCAACTATTCTAAAAGATTGCATCAATTACTCTATAGGTTGCCAACAATGTCCCACTATATGGGAAATGATTGACAAGAAATAATGAAGAATATGTGTCAGGTCGACCTAAGGCCACTAGATTAGGTCCTTAAGTCTCTAAAGTTTTTGCATATTTTGTGACCTATTATTATATGTAAGGCCATTTAAATGGCCATTTATATTTGTTTTCTTTATTTTTTTTCTTCTTCCTTTTATGTAAGTAGGCTGTATAGCCACTTGAATTTCAAATAATAAAAGGAGTAGGCCTAATGGCCACTTTCTAAAAGTCTGTGACATACTTTCCTAATTATTCTTTTTCTGCTATTTTATTAATTCATAATTTAGCCATTGACAAACAGAGCATTAAAAAAGAGTATGAAGGTGAATGATATGGTTGTAAGTGAGTTTGTGCAAATGTCTTGTGATGCATAGCTACATGATGTAATGCCCGTAACAAGCATCCAATGGAATCTCAACCTCTTTATAGCCAAAAATCACAAGTTCAGAGGAAATTACCAAAAGCTAAAATCTATAGATCAGCCCTCTTCACTATGTTCCTCTCTTGTATGGGATACATCCTCAAGTTCTTTATTATAGCATTGAAATGATAGATACTCGAACTTCAAGGGTTGCAAAAAGATCACCAAGCATAGCAAGAGAGGAAAAATATTACTGGAGCATTAGGGAAAGCAAACCAAAGAGGTAATTAAAATTTTTTGAAGGAAAACTATTTTATTTTTAATTACCTCAGATGCTTGAATAAAGTTAGAAGAAGAAGGTTATGAAGGGGAAGCTTCTTGAGAACATCAGACAAAAGTGCAAAGAATCAATACAGAGTTTCAAGGAACAATGAAAATTCCAATTCAAGTGGAGATGCTTCAGTAAATCCTTATCGTGAGGTGTGAAGGAGGCATGAGCTGGAGCTAAAATTTGAAGCGAAAGATGGATGATGGAAGTAGGAAGCAGATGAAGAAGATGGACCATGGCAGGAGCTGCATAAGAAATAATAAGGTACAATTCATAAGTTATATTTGGCACTAAATAAGCTTTAAAATTATTGAGATGAAATTTATTTGGAGCTAAATACGTAATACTAGTAGGTCACATAAGCCTAGATTTTGACCACAATATATTCATATGTGCCTTCATTTGCCAAAATTTAACAAAATAAGCCATTATCCACCAAAAATTCCTAGGGATTTGAGTTCTAAAGTTTGAAAAATAAATTTTTTTTTTCTAGCGACTCTTTTAGCCTTGAAGAAATAATTTGCTTACCTAAAAATACATTTATCTAGTCAAGCCTGTTTCCAGCCTATAAACCCATCAATTAATTCAAGGTCAAAATAACCTTATAATTTTAGGGCAATCCATAGAACAAATATAGCCATAGCATATTCACAAGAAAGCCACAAGGATTATTGGTTCATTAGTATTATCCCCAAGAGGATCAAGAATGCACATGTGACAATTGATGGTATCTTTATTGTATAAGTGAAAAAATAATGAGCAAAACTAAGTGGAAACCACAACAAAGTTGGTTTTTCCAATGCCAAATTAGGTTGGCCATAAAATGTGTACAAAACACAAAGCATTAGGAAAATTAATAAGACATGGGGAAAAGTAGAAACTAGGTGATTTTGCTATAATTGTTGATGGTTTATTGGCCTTTAGGCCAAAGACAGTTCAAAAGTGCATGCAAACTTAGTTTTAAGATTATATCTCCAAGATTCCTTCACAAAATTTAAGTTATTAGTGTTCCCCAAAACCATGGCCTTTCAATTATACATTATTTCATCACCCTCAGTTAGAATTTTAATTGTCAATACTAATCCAAAACCAGAAAATTCTAATTCCTATGTTGAACCATACTCATATTTAGGCTAAGATTAACATATTTGAGACTATATTTTATACAAATACATCATTGGCCGAATTTGGCTGTGATCTAATTTCACCATATTTATGTTAGTTTAAGCCTAAATTTCCTACTTATGTGCACATTTCTTGTGAATTTTTAAAAAAAAAATAGAAGCCAACATATGGCTATTTGACCCATCATATTTCAAAATTAAGCTTAAATTTCTAAGGTCAAGAATAATGATTTTTCATACCCAAAATCATCAAATAATTGTTCAAGTATTATTCTCTAGTATTCATTTATCAAAATGTTGTACAAAGGGATTTTTTCTAAAAGCCCACTCATGGCTATACCACCTTTTAAGTGCCTAAGCTCAATGCTCAAAAGAAAATAAATAGCAAATGGAAAGAAAATTATAGAGAATAGGCATGCATTTGTGGTGAATAGAATATTGAAGTATCTAAAACATAAATTTTGGGGCTATGTTGTTTACAAGTCTAACATATTCAATGGTCTTCATGTGGTAAATACATGATCATGTTTCAATTTTATCATCTAGGCTTGATGTTCAAGGAGTTTTAGACAAATTTAGCCTATATGGTAAGATGCTATTAGAAAGCCAAAGCATGGCAATTCAAGTGTTGAATTCTCAATAAAGGATAAGAGTTTTGGTGAAACACCATGAATTTTCAATTATTTTATAAAATCCTATTTTCGTACGGAAACATATTATTTTATTATTTTCCTTATTAAAGTAAGGATTGGAATTATATTTTATTAAATTATAAATATTCATATTATTTGAATATGTATTATTAATGGTAATTTTGGTATAATATTATATATGTATATTATTATGATAATGTTAATGTGGATTTTTGGAGAATTGTATTTTGGATTATATTTTGATATTTGAGTATTAATAAAGGTATTAATTAATATTATAAGTTTGATTGTAGTATTTTATCGAGAGTTTGGATTTTCGATATAATTACTATAATTATCGTTAATAATGTTATTGATATATATATTCATGAGTATATGTTGTAAATTATTATTAATATGTAAATTATGAATTATTGTTAATTATTAGTATTATTATTATTATTATTGTTACTACCATTATTATTATTATTATTATTATTATTATTATTATTATTATTATTATTATTATTATTATTACTACTACTATTATTATTATGACTATTGTTATTATCATTATTATTATTAGTGTTATTATTATTTTATATATATATAAACGTGTAGTATTATGTTTATATAAAGATATATATATATAGTATTATATGTATATTATATGGTTTAGTATATATATATATAACTAGCTGTGTTTTATGTTAATTAAAAAGATGAAGAAAAGGAAGGCTGGTGATTGGTCAGTTTGGGGAAGCAAAAACGGTGAGTTTTGAGAATAGAACGGGACAGTAGAAACGGAAAGCAGAGGAGAAAGGAGAGAGAAAGGGAGAGGCCGAGAGAGAGAAAGAGGCGTTGGTGGCGTTTCGGCAGGCGGTGGCGAGCACCGCCACCACCACTGGGTAGAGGAAGGTCCGGCGACTTCGAGAGAGGTGGCAGCGCGATGATCGGTGGCGGCACGACGGCATACGCGAGGAGAGAAGGACCACCGACCACCGAGACTTCAACTGCAGATTTCGGCCGACTCCGGTAGCCAAATCAAGTGAGGTCGGTCTCGTTCAACTCCTGAGGATGAGAGCTTCATTTTGGTACCTACCTTGCCCCCTGAGGACCACCAGAGGAGGAGATCAAAAAATGCAAAACTAAAACTTTGGAGGCATTTTTCGGTGGCTGGAGGGCGAGTGCCGGCGAGTGGTGACTGTTTTTGTGCTCCTGGAGTCGAGGTGAACCTGCTAGTGTGGAGTTTCCCTGATTCGCCACCACCGGCGGTGGAGTGTGGCCGGCCGGCGGCAGCGCGTGGCGGCGGTGCATGGGGAGGTCCAGTGGTTCTATTTCGACGTTCTGGCACGATCCTTGACGTTCGTATGTTCAAAATTTGTGAAGGTTAATCCGAAACCCTTGTATTTCAGTTGTTATATAAGTCATTTTATGTTTAGTAGTTCTTAGAATATTTGTTAGGTTGTCGAGTCTGTTCTGGGGTTAAGTGTGATTCTTATCATGATGTTCTCTGTTGCGAGGTGTTGGTGTCTGGCGTCTTCTTGGTTCCAAGGCTACTCTTCTGAGGGAAGCCGGTCGAAAGCATTGACAGTTAGGTGAGTGATACTCACTGATATATTATCCTGTTTCCACTTCATATGCATTGCTGTGTGTATATATATATATGTATATTATGCACTACTACTGCATATATAAGCATGTAACATTTGACTGTGAATGATGAATTGATATTGTGTATTTTGTGCCATACTATGGTTGTGATTGATGGATGGAGGTCGGGAGGATACAGTACCACCTAGGATTATGAATTTGTTATGGTTATGATTGGATTATGATGAGATTCAGAAGATGAGCTATGACTGATGGATGCCGGCCGGGCCTGCTCATCGTCAGGGCTGCTGTCAGTCGGGTCAGGGCTGCGTGATACAGATCAGTGACGACCGGGCCCCTTGGATATAAGAGACAGATTATTGGATTCAGAGAGCCAGAGTAGGGGAATCGGCTCCCCATATTGAGTATTGAGTATCAGTGTGGTACTGTGGACCATACCCCATCCTTGCTTGATTGGATGATTTGTCTGTTTCTTTGGCATAGTGCATATCATGTAAATTTCAGTCTATTTGAGGGATACCAGTTTAATATAATAGCTGGTATCATTCACTGAGTCGAACGCTCATTCCTGTTCATCTTGTTACTTTTAGGTCAGGGATTGAGTCTGTGAAGGAATTGTAATTGAGTAGACTGCCAATTTCCCTTCGGCAGTGATTTGTGTTATGGGATATTAAGAATACATGTAATAGATGTACATTTGTACTTATGACTCTAGAACTCCGCAATGTTATACTTTATAATTGAGATTTGTGTATTATTTCAGTTATGTGTTTTTATAGAGCTATAATCTTTGGGTTAAGCAGAACCTTTCTGTAATTTATTACTTTCTGGAATATATGGAATAAATGAATGTTGGGCCAATTTGATAATTGTGTTATATTGTGATTCTTTGGTTCTGCTTACCTTATTTGGGCCCATAGCCCTTTCAGTTTTGGGCTTTTTGTCTTGTGGTTTGGGTTAGGCTTACTACGGGCATTGGTAGCCACGTGCATGTCCCGTATCCTAGTGCCGGTCACGTGCCCTCGAGTTCGGGGCGTGACATTTGGAAACCTAAAATTTCTTAATTATGAACTTGAATCTTACACTTTATTTGTTTAAGCAATTGTCTTGCCTATAGCTTTCAAGTTCATCAATGGTTATTTATTTCCAAAATTCCCATACAGACTATGTTGGGTATACAACACATTATTATTTGATTAAATTGTCTAAATGCCAACATATGGCCGCTAGTTTGTAGCATTTTATGCTAGAGTTTCAAGGCTTAAAAGAAGTGATGAGTGAACTCTTAAAAATAGGTATCAAGCTCTTCCATTGGTCCTAAGAGGAAATCTCATGTTTGCAATATTTCTTATGAATTCAAATAGGCTAAAGTAGCCATTTAATTTCTTACTTTCCTATATTTCAAGCTCAAAAATCCAAAACCTATATTTTTTTTTTAGTAAAAAAAAAATTCAGGTTCCAAAATCAAATCAATTATTTCTCGGAACCCACATCATCCAACCACATCAAGTGACAAATTCAGAATACTCTATCAACTTAAAAGCAAAAGCCACGTGAATTTATCAAGCAAATGAGTCAAGTTACTGATGTATTTTTAGTTATGGTTTTAGCGCTTTTTTTTTTTTTTTTTTTTTTTTTGTGAAAACCAATTATAAATTCAGTATTTGGCAAAAAAAATAATTATAAATTTAATGGCTAGTACATGGCATTTAATGCCATAATTTGTCAAAGATTAAGTCATTTGTTCCAAACTTGAGTTTTATCCATTCAAATCGTCCAAAGCCAAAATAACATTTTCAAAGTTCTCAGTTACACAGTGTAACCAAAATTACCAAGACCCATTGAAATCCAAACAAAATTTCCAAAATTACCTTTATTGAGTCTCTTTGTTTGATGAACCTTGGATATTTGAAACCTCTTTGATGGAGATGGGACTCTTTGTTGTGATGGAGGTAGTGTTGGATAGATTTTTCAATAATATGGCCTTGACTCACTTGAAAATTAACCCAAAATGAATTAATTGATATTAAAATTTTCAGAAAACATAAAATCATGAGAAATGAAAGGAAAATTACTGAATGGCTATCTTAGTGATGAGAAGGAGGAAGAAATGGCTTAAGTGTGGCTATCAGCAAAGCTCGGGTGTAGAAAAATCGGGCTTGATGATGGAAACGAAGTCAGATCTTGAACTCTCTCGACAATATTCGATGGTAAAACATTGGTATGTAGTGAAGCAACACAATTAGTCACACATGGTCTGTGACTTGATGAAGCGTGAAAAGGAGGAACCAAGATATGGATTTTTGTTGTTGGGTTCACAAAAAAAAAAAAAAAAAATCGACTTTATGTGAGAGAAAATTAGTAGAGGAAGAAACTTTGGTTGGATTTTGTAAAAGAAATGGGTTTTGAGAATTATAAGTGGATTTGGACAAATTAATTTCAAAATTTAAGTTGGAGTTGGTTGGGTTTTATGAAAATTCCAAGGGAAAAGATTTTGGTTCGAGATTTGGGAAAGGATTTTATGGGGTAAAATATACTGAAAGTCACTAAACTTTTACCTATTTTCTATTTTGGTCATTAAATTTTAATTTCTTACAATTTAATCACTAAACTTTAATTTTTTTTTTTACTGGTGGGTTACTAAAATAATTCCGATGAAATAACTCACTAGAAAATTGACATGGCATTCCAGGTAGGATGATGCTTCATCAAAATTGATGACATAAGCATGTCACATCACATTGAGAGGTTTTTAAAATTTAAAATTTAAAAAATCGTATTTTTAAATTAAAAATTAAAATTAAAATATATTTATTTTTGTGATGTGGGATGCTTATGTCATCAACCTTGATGACGTTTCATCCTACTTGGAACACCACGTCAATTTTTTAGTGAGTTATTCATCGGAATTGTCTTAGTGACTTGCCGGTGAAAAAAAAAATTAAAGTTTAGTGATTAAATTGTAAGAAATTAAAGTTTAGTGACCAAAACAGAAAACAAGCAAAAGTTTAGTGGTCTCTACTGCATTTTACCTAGATTTTATGATGGATTAGAAATTTGAAAAAGTTTTAAATTGGAGAACTGGGTAAATGAATTTTGAGCAGAAGGACAAAGATGAAAAGTTGAAGGTTTCAATAAATAGGTCTCTCTAAATCAATAAATGGAAGAATTGGAATCTATGGGGGAAGATGAGTTTGAATATGGCTGAGTCTTTAATTCTCTCTCTTTAGCTCATATTGAGAGAATAAAATTTTGGGCTGAGGTTTTGTTTAAAGAAAGGAGGTTTGAGTCATCATATATATACTTTTAACCTTTGGGCCAAACCATATATATGAGGGGGCAATTATTTGCACTATAAATTTGTAGCCCAATATAATTAAAGCTCATGAATTTTTCTAGCCCAAGTCCATCAACTAATTAATTTTCATTTAATTAAAATTAATTGGTTAGTGGATGAGAATAATTGAAGAAAGAAAAAGTGAATAAAAGTAATTAATAAAAATAAAAGTTGAGAATTAAAGTGGTTTGTTAGTGGAGAGAATTAAAGAGCATGGATAGCAAAAATAGAACTGCTAGTTAGTAAGCTAGTGGATAGTGGGTGGCTACAATTCAAGCTATAAATAGGAAAGGAAGCTGACATAAGGGTTAGATAATTACCCAAAAGATTACCAAAGCAACAACAATTTTTATTTCATTTCCTTATTTCAAACACTTGTAGTTTTCTAGCCTTTATCATTCAATTTTTCTTTAAAGTCATTATCAATATTTTCATTTTATATTTATCAATATTTTCAATTAATGGAAATCAAGCCCAATTTCTTTTCTCAATTCCATTGTTCATAATTTCTTGCAAATTTAATTTTTCATTAGCATTTCAATTTGTAGCGTACATTTGCAATTAATTTTAGCTAGTGCATTTCATTGAATCTAAGCGTACTGTGATTAATGAAACTTGGGGATTTACATCCGTTTGATTTTAGAAGTCGGCACAATCCTATGGTTCGTGTATCTCACACACGTGGCACGTTCGCGATTATAAATTTTCCACCAACAATAATATATATATATATATATATATATATATATATATATATATATATATATATATATATATATATATATATATATATACATATATATATATATATATATATATACATATATATATATATATATATATATATATATATATATATATACATATATATATATATATATATACATATATATATATATATATATATATATATATATATATATATATATATATATATATATATATAAAATCAATTTACTTATTACTTTTATTTTAAAATAATAAATAAGAATTAAACTAGTTCTTGGAAAATCTATATCTATATACAAATAATGGAAAATTTTTGCATATAACAAGTATATAGGCTAATCTCATACACCAAATAAATGAGTGGTGAGATATTTTAGCTGATACACATATATAATTTCATACTATTTGATATTTTCTTCATACAATTGTTTTAATTTTTCCTTTTTTGCTTGAATTTTTTCTTATATGATGATTATATATACATGTTAATGCTTAATTAATTGAGGATTACTGTTCAAAAGGTAAGTGTTTTACACAACCATCAACTAGGACAAAGAGCTTTAGGCGTTGGGCTAGGGCTCAACAGGTTCTGGACTTGGATTGAAAGAGTTTGGGAAAGAGGGTTCTACGAAATTGTCGAGAGTACGAGAAATTGTGGATCCTGGTGACTCTGGATTGTTAGTCTCGTATGTAATACTAGTACATGTACGTTTGTAACATAAGCTCCAAATGTTAACTAAAAGTATTCTTTATCCATGATGATCTTTTTCATTTATTTAGATTACTTGTCTTAAGTCAATTGTTAGACGAGTTATTCTCAAAGTAGAGAATGGGTTCACAACTTAATCTAATATAATTAATTAAAATTGTTCATGGTCGTTGAACTTTTTGCTTGGGACGCACTAGTCCAATAAGACTATCACCTTGCTTTATCTGTCTTTCTAATTGGTGTGGTACTAACAGTGGGAGTCGCTTAACATTTTTGGGAAAAAAAAATGAGACCTTTTAACTTAAAAAATTAATAAAATTAAATCATAAATTTACTTCTAGCCTTTCTAGATGTAAAATTGTTAGTTAAACATTATCATTTCCTTGTGTCACATTAATATTATTTTTTAAATTCTCCTCTTGAATCGCATTAACTTTGTCAGTTTCTAAGTTCCCTCTAATACTTGGTTCTTCATCTATTACCTCTTGATTCGAATTTGATTCCTTTTTGTTAATAAGATAATTTGTTAAGAGCTCCTCTTCGAGATTTCATTAAACTTTATATTCTCCTCTTTTTCTTAAGGGTTTTTTTTTTTAATCCAGATTGATAATTTTTTACTAGTGATTTCAACAATTAATTAGTCTACAAATATAAAAAGTAATAGATAAAACAAAACAAATAAGAATTAAGAGATAAATAAAAGGCAATTGATATAAATAAATAAATTGAAATATAAATTCTTAAACAATAGAACCTGGAAAATCCATGATTTATTAAAGCAACAACAACCAAATCAAGACTTTGAGAAGCTTCTTTGCCAATTGTTTAATAAAAATAATAAAAAAAAGAACTATAAGTAAAAAGATGGAGTTATGAGAATAGTGGTGTATTGGTGTAACTTGTGAGAACTAAAGTCTCATTCTACTATTTTATATATATATATATATATATATATATATATATATATATATATATATAAAAGATGTTGTAGAAGATACTCAATTAGCAATAAGTTATGCACCTATGGAAATCTAGTTTTTAGAGAAAAAAATTGTTAATGGTGCTATTTTTCAGGAAAAGATATGATAAATACTAGTTTCCGTTTTTTAATATCAATTTCAATTTTGTACACTAATTTTTAGAATGTTTCTATTTTGTAAGTTTTCTATTAAATTGTATTTTCAAATTTTTAGGCTTATTTTCCTCAATTTCAATTATATATATATATATATATATATATATATATATATATATATATATATATATATATATATGGGGCCTTTATAATTGGGGTCTTAGGCAATTACCTTATTGAGCCGCCCCTGACTAACGGGCGTGTATATATATATATATATATATATATATATATATATATATATATATATATATATATATATATATATATATATATATATATATATATATATATATATATAGGCCTTTATAAGTAGGGTCTTAGGTAGTTACCTTATTAAGCTGCCCCTGACTAACAGGTAGATTGTTGATTTATTAAGTGGTTGAATTGTGGCATAGGATGAGGTTGGCATGTGATTATTGTCTATTAATCGACCATCATCCATATCTTGATAGTACATATAATCCTTAAATCTAAGATGACATAACTATCTCATTTATCAGTGGTTGAGATTTGCTCTTGCTTTAATGTCCAGGCTAATAACACACTGACATATAAGCTTGTTATGGCGTTAACTAATTATATACTAGGCCCTGTTGTCAATTAGATATGGGATTCATTCTTGCAAATAAATGGGGTTAAAGTCTTATAGAGTTCATAGTGTTTTGATATTAGAGTTTGATATCCATCATGATCCTAATCAAAACATGGACTTTGTAATGAAGGGATTTTAGTGTACTTATATCTTGATCAAAATATTCATAGAATGTATAAACCATTTAACATTTCTTTCTAATTAGGTAATCATGACATTCAATATTGAGAGTCACTCATGACTTGTGCAAATCAATTAGAAATGGAGATTTTTGATTGGTTAAGAAATATTCTCTCTTGAATTTTGGAGAATGTCACTTCCCACCGCTAATTGGATGTGCACTTAGGAAGTCACACACAAAATAGGCATTTTGCATTTGGATTTATTATTTGGATTAATTAATTATCAGTTAATTATTAATTAGAATAATTGGATAGAACATGTCTCTAGCATGACCATATGTTTAGTCCAATGTTATTTGGTTCTATTAATTTTGTCCTAATTTATATTGGATATAAATAAGGAGGACTAAATTGATGTTTGGCATTTAAAAGGGAAATGGTGATTTAGGGATTTGAAAACCCTAACCCCTAAAGTTTGAATTTAGGGGTGTGTAATCCTAAATGATTTTAGAGGTCGATAAGCGTTTTGACAAGATAAAAACCTTAGAGTAGTAATTGATAAGTGTTAAGATTTAGGGATTTGAAAACCCTAACCGTTAAAGTTTGAATTTAGGGGTTTGTAATCCTAAATGATTTTGGAGGTTGAACTTGATCACATTATGTTCGAATTTAATCCTAATATAGTTGAATTGAATATACAACTAGGCTTATTTAATTAAATAATTCTAAATTATTCAAATTTTTTTAATTACTCAAAATTCAATGAGCTATTAAAATTATGTAAATTAAATTTATATAATTAAAAAAGAATTTTAATTCAACCAATGAAATAAAACAAATATCTTTGGAAATTAAAATCTCCATGACTATTCATAAATTTTCAAAAAATTTGCCATAACTATATACACATACAGTGTATTGATAAACGGAAAAGTCACAAAATTTTCATTATAAAAAGGCATCAATAGTTTTGTTTTCGCTCACAAGATCTTTCATCTTATTTTTTAGTCCTCCATATTCTGCTTTATTCATCAATCTTATCTCCGTATTAAAATGGCATTCAACAATCCCTATCCAACCAACTCCAAGAAAACTCCTTGTAGTGATCCATACAAAAAAGGTGCATGGAATCATCCACCACTTGCTGAGTCTCTGGAACTGATGTATATCAAAACAAAGGAGCTCTATGATAATCTGAGGACTGAATTGAGGGAGTTCACTCACAGAAGTATGTTAGATGTGCAAGTAGACTACATCAAGGACAAAATGCTAGAAATCTATCCTCCTTTCATGTTTGTTTATGTGATATATGAAGAAGTCATAGAAGAGAAGAATGCAACCAAGGGCCAGATTGACTATGACGTTGCCTCTGGCCCTAGTCGAATGTGACCAGTGCCCGCTCTAGTCTTTTGCCCTGCTAACTAGCCAACCTCCTTCAAAGTTCAAATAATTTATTTTCTAAATTTATAATTATAATATTAAGTATTATGTTTTTATGTTTTCATTTTTTTATGTTATTTAAGTATTTTATCATTTTATGTATTTATATTTTAATTAAAAAATATTAATTATTAACTATTGTGTTTTATTGTGATTTATGCTTTTTTCAATTGTTCTTAATTTCATATATATTTCAATATTGCTAAATGCTAGAGATTGTCAAATCTAATTAAAATAAAATTTATGAATTTCAAACTAAATATGATAAAATTTATCATTACGGTCATATTCGACAGTACAACAATCGAATTTGACATTCATAATTTCAAATTCAATCTTATAAAGGTCGAATTTGACCTCAGTATGGTTGAATTCGATTATGTTAAAGTCGAAATCGATGGGACAAATTTTGGATTTTGACCTATTAAAGTTGAAATATATCATATTAGAGTCAAAATACCCAAAATCCCTGATATCCAAACTGTATTGGCCCGAACCATTATGCCAAATAATTGAACCGACTTGTATAGAAATGACGGTATAAGTCAGGACCAGTACTTCATACTTATAAGTCAAAACTAGGGCCATAATATTTGGGATCCCCAAAATTTCAGTTTGGTAAGGGGAGTTTGAAATAATCGGCTTTACTTTTACCATGCACAACCTACTTCCAATACTACCAAAAGCTCTAAGTGAAGATGTTAGAGAAAATAAAGTAGTCTAATATATAAACTCCAATCTCAATTCTCCAACATGCAAAGTTTCTTTTACCTTATAAGCCAACACTAACAACTAATGTATGTAAGAAAGGAAGAAGGATATGAAGATAAAGAGAGTTCCAAGTACAATATCTAACATGTGAAGGCATTAATGTGTATATAATCTTCATTCACTAATTGTCTTTCTATTTCTAGCACATGCAATAAAATGGTGATGAAATTTTACTTCATTCATTTCTTCTTTCTCTTTTCACTTTCTTTCTTTAACTACAAAAGCAAGAACAAAGTCTCTTAAGTGTGGAAGAGAAGAAGAGAATGAGGAAGTGTGAAAAAACAAGCTACATTATTCTTTCTAGAACCTTTGCTAATATAAGTGGGAGAGCAATTAGATAGTTAAGTAAGCATTAACATCCCACTAAGCTTAATTAGTAGTGGAGAATAAGATAGTGGTAACAAGTGTTAATTTAACACTTAACATTTATCAATTACTACTTTAAGGTTTTTATCTTGTCAAAACCCTTATCAACCTCCAAAATCATCTAGGATTACAAACCCCTAACTCTCTAAGTATTTCAAGAATTTAAGAAAAGTATAAATTTGAGGTAGAGTATAAAGTGCCTGAAATTTTAAATGGAACATCATAAATTTTTTTTAGGAACCTAGTAATTCTCCTTGCATATCCCAATCAAATTCATCTAGTAACTTGTGATCTACCTCCTGCATCTTTTCAAATGCTGTTGATATCTTATTACAGTTTGTAACATGTGATAAGTGGAATTCCACCTTGTTGGACAATCTAAACACAATGATGCTTTACCAGTGATCTTAAGTTTGTCACACCACTCCTTAAACTGGTCCCTTCATTATGGACTGCTCCTAATGTACACTATCACATCTCTAATCTTAGAAATTATCTTCGATACAAACTCCATCCCATCCTCACAATCAATTGAAGGATGTGAGCACAGCACCTCATATGAAATGTTTCTCTATAAAAAACAAATGCATCTTTTTTCAATAATTTTTTTCAATTCAAGCATAGCAGTGTCATTGCTTAATGCATTTTTAATAGTTATGCACATTACTTTACTGATCTCCCATTCTTCCATGCAAAACTCAATAACATTCCCAATATTCACTCCCCTATGGTTCTTAATGACACAAAAATTCAGAATTCTTTTATGCAAATTCCATTCATTATCAATAAAATGAGTAGTCAAACATATATAAGACAAGTTTTGAATACTTGTCCATGTATCAGTTGTTAAGGAAACTCTTTAACAATTACTAGCAATGAATGCTTTTAGTTTCTACTTTTCACTCATAAACAATTTATAACAATCCCTAGTTGTAGTGAACCTAGAAGGAATGATGAACTCTAGACAAATTGGTTCCACAAAATATCTAAACCCAGGTCTTTCAACAAATCTAAATGCTAGCTCGTCTTTGATTATCATTTTAACTAATGCATCCCTAAAAGCTTGCTGTCAAAAGTCCAAGCTGTCAACCTTTTTTCCCCAAAAGATTGCTTCTGAAAAGTCACTGTACTCTGAATCTTATCTTTTCCACCCTTGTGCAACTCAATTAGTGCTTTTTTATCTTAAATTGGAAACTTCCTACAAGTTTCCCTCAAGTGTTTCCATAAGCCAGAGGTGCCCTGATCACTTTTCCCTTGATAATCCTTCTTACACCATACACACTTAGCCCTCCCAGTCTCATTTTCCTCACTATCATACAACTTCTTAAAATGATTCCAAATATCAGACTTAGTTCTTTTACTACTAAAAGGACAAATGATAGTATCAACTATATTACCTTTTAACTGATTCCTAGAATCAATTTGTATATGTTTATCATCATTAGTTCCACTGACTCATTAGAAAATATTTGACTTGGAACTACTGCAGGAGATGAAATTGAATCAACTGGAGATGAAATTGAATCAACTCTGTTGGATATGGATTACTGAGCAACTAGTGGAACATCTTGTGCACTTCCACCAAGGCCTCTTCTTACTGCTGGTGTATTTCTACAATGGCCTTTGCCTGATGCTAGTGTCCTTTAACTAATCCCTCTTCCACTGTTAGGGCTTCTCTTGGTAGGGTTCTTTGCCATTTCCTTATTACAGAAAATGATACATAACAATCCAATAACAATTATTATTACTATAGTCCAATAAAAAATAAATTTGATAGAATTAAAGAAAATACAATAAAATCTATCTTATAGTCGAATTTGACTTTAATATAGTGGAACTTCACCTTATTATAATCAAATTCAACCTTATTATAGTCAAATTCGACCTTATTTAAAGTCAAACTTGACCTTATTCAAGGTCGAATATGACCTTATTAATGTTTAGATGAATTTTATTATAAAAAAAATTCCATATTATTTCATTTCATAATGAAAATACATAACATACTAAACACCTTGACACTTACCACTGTTAAAAGTACAAAAATTAAACATAGGATAACAATCATATATCTACTAGTGCTACTACTACTACTACTACTTATGACACATCCATTCCATGTAGATTCACCAATTTTATCATTTTGCATGTTTATGATAAAAGCAACCAATTCCAATATGTTAAATTCATCTATATCAAGCTCCCAAAATTTGAAGAACCTACAACTATCACAATAAAAATACAATTTATTAGGGTTCCTAGGAGACTCTGATATCTTAACCATAGCCTTGCTTTCACAGTTATGCCATTAGTTTCTAAATTTAATCAAACTTTCATTCACATGATTGTAGCTTTTGCCTTCTTTATGTCCTCTATTAAAGTCAGATCTCATTGACATTGACGAAATGGAGTCCATCTATATACTATTTGCTAATAATGAATAGAATACTCTCTGAGATTATGAAATGCAAAGTTGTGAATTTCTAAATAGAGAATAAGTAAGAGATTTATACAAATACCTAATATAAAAAACAAGCCATTACATTTTAGTATTCGTTTTAACTTTTAATGGTCATATTTTCAGTATTATCATTTATCATAACATATTAGTTTAAATTTAACTGTTACCTTGAACTTATTTTTTTCTACTTCTTTGATTTCTCTTTCTTTGATTTCAAGTGTAAACAACTACTCTTGGTTGAAAATTTTGAGATTTTTGTGATATGGTGGTTTAGTGACCTCATTTACGGTTAGGATTATAGAATAGAAAGAAGATAACAACAAGGTGCGAGCTTGAAGATAGAAGTGGGAAAAAAATGAAATACTTTCTCTCTTTGGCGGGTGACCAAACTTGGTCAACTAACTAGGATTGTATTTTAGTTTTTACACCACTAAGATAATTCTAACATGTGTCAATAATTCAATAATTGAGCATTATATTATTATTATTATTGTTGTTATTGTTGTTGTTGTTGTCACCTGTTGGAATTCGAATATGTCTACCATAGTATTTAATCATCAAATTAGTTTAGGATTGCTTAGCTTAAAACAACTTAAATAGTGTAGCATTTAGCCCCTCAATGTAACATAAAACGGCATAGTATTAGCTTAGCTTTACTATTCAAAAAGTCGAATTCGACATAAACACTATCAAATTCGACTGTAATAGCGAAGAATTCAACCATTTAAAATTGTCATTAATCAAATTTGATATCAACTTAATAAAATTGACTTTAATTATGGTATAATATATACTTTGGTCAAATCCAAGATATGAATTGAATATAGTATTAGGCTATTAGGTTATTAAGTTATTTCAACTATATATTAATTTATAACTAATCAAGATCAAGTAATCATGATTGTTACTAATTTTATATTTTTCATTAATATTTTAATAACATAGTATTATTGGATTATACTTTGCAACTTACTATAAATGTTGTTAATTTCAATAGTGTTAGGATTTAGGTTATAGCGTTTATATCTAGTGGTTTAGGGTTTAGGCTAGTATAGGGTTTCATTGATAAATGATCAATGATTATTTGGAACACATGTTTAAGGTAGATATAAATCTTACTTCAATAAAATATAGTCGATCAAATTCAAGTCATTAATGATGAATTTAGCCTCATTGACTATTTAGGTATAATTTCATTAATATTCACTGTTACATTCAAGTTTTTCAACTTTACAACTTGCAAGATTGAATTAAATATTATTGATATATATTTTAGAATTTAGACTACATTAAATAAACATATGTATAAAATGGCATTGTCAATATCAACTTTTCAAATGTCAATGACAAATAATGGAATTTGACTATGTGTGCTTAATATGATAAATTGTAAAAAGTCTTCAATGATAATACAATCAAAATCAACATAAACACTGTGAAATTCAACTGTAACAGCGAAGAATTAAACCATTTAAACTTGTCATCAAATTTGATATCAATATAATAAAATTGACTTTAATTGTGGTATAATATATACTTTGATCAATTCCAAGATATGAATTGAAAATAGTATTAGGATATTAGTTTGTTAAGTTATTTCAACTATATATTAATTTATAACTAATCAAGATCAAGTAATCATGATTGTTACTAATTTTATATTTCTCATTAATATTTTAATAACATAGTATTATTAGATTATACTTTGTGAATTAGCATTAGTGTTGTTAATTTCAATAGTATTAGGGTTTAGGTTATAGGGTTTATGTCTAGTGGTTTAGGTTTAGGTTAGGGTATAGGGTTTCATTATAAATGACAAATGATAAATGATTATTTGGAACATATGTTTAAGGTAGATATACATCTTACTTCAATAAAATATATTTGATCAAATTCAAGTCATTAATGATGAATTTAACATCATTGACTCTTTAGGTATAATTTCATTAATATTCACTATTCAATTCGAGTTTATCAACTTTACAACTTGCAAAGTTCAATTAAATATTATTGATATATATTTTAGATTTTAGACTACATTAAACAGACGTAGGTATAAAATGTCATTGTCAATGTCAACTTATCAAATGTTAATAACAAATAATGGAATTCGACTATGTATGCTTAATACGATAAATTGTACAAAGTCGAATTTGACGATAATACAATCGAATTCGACATAAACACTGTCGAATTCGACTGTAATAGCAAAGAATTCAACCATTTAAAATTGTCATTAATAAAATTTGATATCAATCAAATAAAAATGACTTTAATTGTGGTGTAATACATGCTTTGATCAAATCCAAGATATGAATTGAATATAATATTAGGCTATTAGCTTATTAAGTTATTTCAAATATATATTAATTTATAACTATTCAAGATCAGATCAAGTAATCATGATTGTTACTAATTTTATATTTTTCATTAATATTTTATTAACATAGTATTATTGGATTATACTTTGTGAATAAGTATTAGAGTTGTTAATTTCAATAGTGTTAGACCTTATAAATGAGTACTATGCTGTTTTATGTTAATGTTTTCTTATTATGTTATTAACTTATTACTCTTAATATGCAACGGACTGATAAATTTATTAGGTTATTTAAAGCCTCCAAGCACAATGCTTAAATTAAAATGGTGTAGTATTTAATTTCCCAATCATAACTGATGGGCAAAGGTGAAGAATTACTCAAATATTAATATTATATATATTATAAACTAAAAATAAGTGACATTGTTTTATACTTTCAATCTATATGCAAGTGATGCATGGTAGGTTGGTGGCAGTTTTTAAAATATAGTAGAATCACAAAACTCAACATACTCGACATTTCATTTCCATTTTGCCCTACAGCAAAGTTCATACTTTTCTATTCTTGGTTTTCTCTCATTTGTCTCTGAATTTTTCTTCCGTTCTCTATTCCTACTTTCCATTATTCTCTCACAAATGGTTGGGCCATACAAAAGTGGAAAATCACTAAAAAAAAAAAGGATGTCTGACCCCATAGAAAAGAATCCCTATACTCGAATGTAAATTACAGAGTAAGTCTTAAGTACTTGAAGCTTTTGCATGTATTTTTTGTTATATTGTATTTTCATTTGCTATATAGAAAATTGCTGCAAATTTTCATTTTTAAAGATTAGCATATAAAGTTGAATCGAATTAATAATGTCAAATTGAAAATTGTGTAGGATGAATTTGACCTTATTAAAGTCAAATTTGACTTTACTAAGTTCGAACTCCACTTTAATACACTTAGATAGCATAACACTTCATTTAATCTAGTTAAAATATATATTTGATTTGATACTTCATATGATTCATCATATAGGATAGCATGGTTATGGTTGGTCCTTACAGGAAATAATTTTTTGCTAAAATTTCAACATATTTTCATCTAAAAGATAAGATTGTTTTGATAATAAGAAGCTTACTAAAACACAAATGAAATTGCTAAAAGAAACTGCCTTTGGCAATCTTCTGAACCTATAAGTAGGAAAGTGGAGTAAACAACTTATCCATAGCGTATTGTTAAGGTAGGTGGAGAAAGGTGATGATGAGGAAGATTCCACGTACTTCAATTCTGGTATGAAAGAAGTGAAGTTTAAGAGGGAGGAGTTTACCTTAATAGCATGTCTGAAGTTAGGGAATAGTGAATGTGCACTTAATAATGTTGTTTTAGGTGAGGTGGGAGTTTGTTTAAAGAAATTCATGCATGGCCTTATCGGGAATGTGGATTTGACATATGGTCATATGAATGAAGTGTTTGAAAAGATGGGAAGTGACACCTAAATTTAGATGCGGTGGTTGTTGCATTGCTATTGTTATTCACAAGGTTGTTTCTAGGTAGGCGACATTAAAGACTGATACAAAGTTATTAGAATTGGCAGGAAACTTGAGTCAATGGAACCAGTTTCCTAAGGGAGACTGGGCATTCAAGTCAACAGTCTAATATGATAGGTTATGTATAGCAAATGCGATAAAACAATAACCAAAATCAAAGGAAACAAATATGAAGACATATATGATTTGAGGTTTCCAGATTGCATTCCAAGTAATATTCTATTATTGCTTTGAAAGTTGAATAATTTACTACAGTGAATTAGTATTATACAACTTCAATAAGGTCGAATTCAACTTTATTAAGGTCAAATTCTCTAGCCAGGTGGAACAAGGATTTTTAAGTGGCAAATGCTATTCAGTAATATCAAACAAGCCACCCTAGAGAATAATTCTATTTTTAAATTCTTGAAAAATAAAAGTCCTATGGAAATTGATGTAATAGTTGAAGAAATAAGAAAATATGGGCTTTTTTCTAGTCTTATTAAAGAAAAAGAAGCAGAGGAAGTTGGAAGTAAGCCTAAAGAAGGAGAAGAGGAAGATGAAGATGAAAAAGAAGAGGAAGAAAAAGAAAAAAATTATGAGGAAGAAAAAGATGAAGATGAGGATGATCCATCAAAGTTTAGTTTTGCATAGAGAAAGGAGGAAAAAATTATGAATAATGAGGACATTAAGAAGAATAAATTTGATAATAAATTAAAAGATTTTAAGGAATATATTAATAATAAATTAAAAGATTTTAAGGTGAAGATGTTGAAGAGTATTGATGATAAAATTTTGTCATTAGAGGAGAGGATGGATAATGAAATGAGGGATTTTGCTAAAACAATGATGAAGAATTTTGATGATCATTGATGATCATTTAAATTTTTATCACAATAGAATAGAAATCCAAATTGTTGGTTGAAGGATGTGGTGGATCAGCTGGTTTAGAAACAGCATAAATCAGGTGATAAAGAAGAGATAAATAAACAAGATAATAAAGATTTTAAACAAGATAATGAAGAAGAGGCAAATAAACAACATAAATCTGCTACTGAAGAAGATGTTAAGTCTACTAAAAAAGTTAATAAGAAGAGTCAGACTGATGATGAAGTTGATAATGGGATAGACCTGGACAATATGATTAACAAAATTACATCTTCCTATGACCCTAATAAACAAAAATCATTTCCTCATTGCCTAAAAGAGTTGGCCAGTGTATGTGAATATCAGCAAATTGTCTAAGCATCAGTTCCAATTTATTCATTGCCTCTTGAACCTATGATTGCTGATGATATCACAGAGGTCAATGCACCACAATCATAGGCAGTAAAGCGGCAATTGGTGTATAGTGAAGAAGATTTAAGCTGCAAAAAGCCAAAATCTTCAAGCAAAGCTCCCTATAACTTTGATTTTAGTTTTGATTCATTTTTGGTAGAAGCTATGATCAATGGGAGTCAGAAATGGACAGATGGCTCTCCATGTAAAAACCAAAAAAATTAAGAGGTGATTACTGTACCATTGATAGAGGATTTTTTGAACATTTCATGAAAAATGATAGTTGGCTTGAAACAACTGTAAGTAGAAACTAGTAACTTATTTTTATTTTTTTGTTAGCTTTAATATATAATGTTAATAAATTCTATCTTCATATAGTCTGTAGTTGACATCAATACATCTGAATATTAACCTTTTAATGGTCGAAATTGACTTTAATATGGTAGAATTCTTTCTTCATTATTATTAAATTTGATTATATCATAGTCAAATTCGATTGTATCAAGGTCTTTATTCGACTATAGCATGATGAATTCAACTTCATCAAAATTGGATTTGACTGTATCATAGTCAAATTCGACTATATCAAGGTCTTTATTCGGTTGTTGTGAACCCTTATTTCAGTACCTCCAAAATTAATTCTGAATTCTTCAAAACTGATTGAAATATTCCTGGTACAATTTGATGCCTTTCCTATCCTGACCGGACTTTCTGTACCAGACAATATTTTTTCAAAATTGATCAGATTTTCTCTTAGACTGACTGCTAAAATGTTCTAAAATTAATTTCAAGCCTAACGACACTGACCAAAATTTTTTTTGAGCTTTATAACTTCCGAAAACTGATTCGGAAGTCTAAAAAATGGACCAAAAAAGTGCCTAGAAAAGTGAGCCAAGTCGCGTTAAGCCTAACGCAGCTTAGCGGTGCAGATCTTCTCCCATTGAGATGTGGCCATCCACCCCTGGGTGAGCGACCGTCTGCGTCTGGTGTCACGGATTTGCACCACCTTGTCAGTCCTTCAGTGTCAAAATGACTAAAATGCCCTTTTTTTTATATATTTTTTAGTATATTTTAGCCTTATCCTTTTTGTCTTTTCACATTTTCACTTCCTAAATCACCCTTATCTCATTTTCCTATAAATAATCCTTCCATTTCCTCATTTCAAACGCCCCTTGAGTTAGAGTTGATAGCTATTCTCTAATTCCTCTCTTCTTCTCCCTCCAACTACTCTCTAATTAATTAATTAATCTTTTTAATTAATTAATTATTTCACCTTAACCAAGTTAATTAATCTTTTTAATTAACTAAAACTCTTTTTTTTTTAAAATTAATCACTCAATTAATTAATTAATTAATCTTTTTAATTAATTAATTAATCACTTTTCAAAATCAAATTAATCCTTTTTTTAATCCATCCTTCATTTAAATTAATTAATTAATTAATCTTTTTAATTAATTAATCCATCCATTTGTTTCATCATATTAATTAGTTAATTAATCATTTTAATTAATTAATTAATCTCCCAATTAATCCACTCACCTGATCCCGATAAAATGAAATTTTGGCCCGGTAAAACACTCTACTCACCAAAAGTCAAGATATTAGCCTTTTTAAATCAATCAAATCAATCAATCCAATCAACCCTTAAATCCCTCCACTTAATTGTGAAACGAACTACGTGGGTTTTGATCCCTATTCAATGGGGTACGTAGGCACGTTTGGAATCTAAATCCAAACCTTAAATCCAAATCTCAATCAATCTCCTTTTTGCTTTTAATTAATGTAATTTATGAATATTTCATTTTAATTTTCTCGTTGCACTCATTTCATATTCATGCATTAATTGTCATATAACATTTGTAATTCATAAAATTAATTTTTAAGTCAAATTAAACTTAAGAGCCAAATTTAGATTAGTTAAAACTAAAAACTTAGTCCCCGAACTCAACCTAGTTTGAGGCTAGTGATTTTATCATTAGGTACATTAATGGAAAATTAATGAATTGGAGTAAATTGGATTTTTCTTTAATTTTCCTATTTAAAATAAATTAAGGTGGCAACTCCTAAAAATCATTTTCAAAATCAATCAAATCCAAACCTGAGGGTTCCATCATGAGTCTAAACTCGAATGAGCATCCCAAGTTCCCTCTAGCAAACAAGGCTAGTGCTTGGGTGAGGCCTTACAACTGGCGACTCCACTGGGAGCTGGTTGCCACCTTTTTTTAAATAAAAAAAGAAAATAAGAGGATTACTATTTGGTTAAGGAAAAAAATTTTCCAAAATAATCTCTATTTGGCTCATTAAGTATAATTTGCCTTTCATGCATCACTTTACATAATAAAGGCTCCTTGCCGAATCTTAGCTTTAGGAAAACTCTTGGATAGTGAGTAGCATTGACTCGATAACTCTCTTTGTGTATGTTGGGAGATAGCGAAATCATTTCACCCTATGACAAATTTCCAATCACTTTGGTGGTGTAACAAGCAATTAGTATCGTTGGACCTATGCGAGGCTCTTTGTCTCATATATGGTTAGGTATATCAATGCTCTAATGGGATGGGGACCTTTAATCAAACTACCCTTCACCCTTGTGCATGTAGTCACCTTAGCGTTGACCTGAGGTTCCATGTGCCATAATAATGGTGTAACACCCTACTTAAAGATAGTAATTTTATGATCTAATGTGCATTAATTATGGTATAATGTGACTTATTTTATGTTCAAAATATTTTTAGGATGTTTAATAATGTAAGGAATAAGTTAGGATAGTAATAGGGGATATTTCGACTATAGGGGTATTTTGGTCATTTTGACCCTAAGACAGTGGACCAGGGGTATTTGAGTTAAAAATCAAGAAAATACTAAAAAAAATCCCAAATATTACATAAAATGCAATGCTTTTCATTTGAACGAAAAAGAATAAGAAACAGAAAAGTTATCATGAAAATACCGAAAATAACCCTAGCAACTGCCACTGTCAGGGGTATTTTGGTTATTTGACCAAAATTGTAAATAAATATACCAAATGAAAGTTAAGAATATTTGGAACCAAAGTCCAGTTGAGCATTTTTCCAAATTCTCAACAAAAGCATAAGAAAATTGCACCGAAACCTAAAAATCGGTATTTTTTTTAAATTAATAAAATAAAAAAAAAGAGAACCCTAGAATATTTGATAACCAGCAGCTGCCCTCCCCTCTTCATTTTCTGCACACCATTCCCTTTCACCAAAAAAAAAAAAAAACAAAACAAAACTTCTTCTTCTTCCCCTTCTCTCAATCAATTCAAGAATCAACTACAAAGAAGCAAGATTTTTACAAGGTAAAATTTTTCTACATTAAATCTTATTAATTCTTATGGGCTGATTATTTCTGTATCTGCTGTAAAAAAAAATTAAATTAAAATTTTTGTTGTTCAATCTTGGAAGGGTTGGCTAAGGCTAGTAGAAGGGGAGTGAAATTATCCTTGTGAATTAAGGTGAGAAGAATTATTTTCTCAATTTAATTTTTATTTAATTTTATTTTTTTTACAGCAATTAAAGATGTTTATAAATCATGGCAATGTGGTGTTGGGTTGAATTAATTAGTAGAATAGGATAGGTATTTGTTGAATTAAGAAAAGAATTGTGCCTAGGAATGAAAAAGGGAATCGATTGCAAACAAAAGTATGGTTGATGGTGAAGAACATGATTAATTGAAAAAAAAAAAAAAAACTTATGCAGGAACTATTCAGCCTAGAAAGGGAAATTAATTTCCAAGTTTCTGTAATTTTTTTTAGTAGATTTTGGTTGAGTTTAGAACCAATTGAACATAGAAATTGTTGGAAGTAAAAATCCAAGTTCGAATTATTGAGAAATCCAAAATGGAATTTTAAAATGTTCTTAAACATCTATGAACAATTCAAATTTGAGAACTTTCCAATTTAAGTTAATTAAGCCTAGTTTTAATTAAAATTATGTAATTAAATAAATTAATTAAATAATTAAGCAATAAAATTTGAAATTAATAATAAGAACACAAGTGATCGAAGGATGGGCGAGTTAAAATCTTTTGAGGGGTGAATTCTAGACCTAAGAATTGAGTTTCTAAATAAATTAAATATAAACATCGAATTAAGGATATAATTATATAATTAAATAAATAAATTAAAAATTTATGCAGTCAATTAGTGTGAACAAGATTTATTAAGACTTTCATTAGGGTGTACCTTTAGTATAGGGTTGACCTTAGGAAGTCAAAGTCAAAAGTTTGACCATGACCTAAGATGAATTAAAACATATTATTAAACATATTAAAATAATATTAAGACATTAAATCATTAAGATTAAAAGTCAAAATAAGGAAAAATATTAAAGGTTGACTTTGTTTGATCAAAGATTCATAGTGGAACTAAGAGTCCTAGTTTAAGTCAACCACTTAAGTTAAGTAAGAATATGCATAAATATGACAAGTTACTGACTATATGAATTAAATAAGAACTACTTGGTTTATGCTGTAGAGGTTAAAGAAGTTCAAGCCCTGTGGTCCAGTTAGCTTGGTTAACTAGGAGCACAGGAGTTTAAGGTGAGTTGTAATGCACACTCTTATTTCTTTGTAAATATGAAATGGTTTCTTTGAGATTGAATGATTTCCTTCATGATTCCACGTCCATTGATTGACTATGATTTCATAAGCTATGTTTGCATAAGAGTCCCACCTTAAGTAGGACTCTTTCTTATGTTGATTGTTTGAAACCAAAACTCACATTAAGCTATATTATGACATGTAATGACGTTGTGAACCTTAAACCAAGTCTTTCAAACTAAGTAGGACTCTTTCATAAGAGCCTTAATATAAGTTAAACTCTTACTATGTATATGTTATTGCTTACTTTTCCAAGCCTATAGAAACACCCTTTCTCAATGTGGGGTGAACATTGGACTTGTGCACAAGGTATGCCCATGGATAGCGTAAAGTATCCAGACCTCGGCTAGTAGGGGTCCAATATTGCTAGCCGTAGGACCTGATCAGTCTTATGCTATAAGTTGAGTAGAGAAGGCAATAGCCCCTACTCCTAAGTTAATATAAGTTATAAGTTGTTTCTGCTACCTTATTGTTTATTCCTCATCTTTACAATCAAGCTATGTTATTGAGCCATGTTTATTTTCTTACATACCCTATGTGTGCATCTACTCTCACTGAGTCTTCTACTCACCATTTTCTATGTTTATATATTTCAGGATGGCAAGATTGATAAAGGTAACTAACTCAAGCCTATTCCTCCACTTGAGTGGTTGCTTTGCCTAGAAGATAATAGAGTTCTCTTTATTCATTTGTATTGGTGAACTTTGGTTTAGTGCTCCGGGGGTAATAAGCGAAGTACTTGAGAATCGATCGGAAATTGATGTTTTGTGGTTTTAAGTTTGGGATTATTTGGACTTTAAATTTGGTTGAGTTATCTTCAAATGTTTTCCTTTTACTTTGGTTTATAAGAACTGTTTTTAAAATATAAGAAGCTTATGGGTTTGTTCCTCAAATTTTATAAGTTATTATTTAATTGAATAAGGTATGGGTAATTGATAAGTAATTTTACATAAGTTAAGGATTCTATGGGTGTGGGTGACCTTATGTCTTCCCGTGTCCTAGGATTGTCATAGCTCCCTAAGTCAGGTTGTGACAAAGGTGGTATCAGAGCCTTAGGTTTAAGATTTCATGGGTATTTAAGATTACCTTGGAGCAATAGGATTCCTTACTGTCATTGAAGTCCTTCATTAGGAAAAATTCAGCATTAATCTCAAGTCTAGGTTGTCATATATGTACTACTGTGTTTTATTTTTGTGTTATGTGTTTATTTCATAGACCCCTGCATGAGGATCTAGACCTAAGAGGATGAGACGTGATCATGATGAACCTCCGCCTGTGATTGTGATTGATGATGATTTGGTGGATGAGGACCTTGAGGAGGATCCTGAGGAGGACCCTGAGGAGGATCCTGAGGAGGACCCCGAGGAGGACCCAGAGGAGGAGATACCTATTGAGTTACAGCCTGACCCTGAGGATCCATGAGAGGCATTGACTAGAGAGTTCGAGCTGTGTAAAGAAGAAGTGACTGCCTTGCAAGAAGAGGTAGAGATGCTCAAGAGACAAAATCTTGAGTTAGTGCATCAAAACATGGGAGTCCATTTAGAGATTGAGTAGCTAAGACAAGATCTAGAGAATGTTGGAATTGGGATTACTCGAATCTCAAGACAATCTGCTCTTGATATGAGAGTCTCACAAGCCTCTAAGCAACTTTCATATGGAAATTAGAGATGTGAGGGATGTGGATGAGGACGAGTGTTCTGCCCCACTTTTGAATGCGCTCCTATATGCTATTCACTCAGGCGAACTACAGACTCCACTGCTGGAGCTAGACCACGTGCACTTAGAGCACCATAGGAGCGATTCCATTATTGGTTACGATATTATTTAGTCTTTATTTAATTAATAAAATAGTTGACTATGATATGGCATGCTAGAGTAGGATGTTGATTTATTTATTATTGTTGATTCTTTCATTAAGAGTTTTTCTTTATTGGATTGATTCATTGGTTTATTGAAATTATAGAATAAAAGCATGCCATTGACAGTAATGATAAGCACAAGTATGTGAATGATAAGCCTATGTATATGATTATAGTATAATTTGACATATGTGTATGCTAGCATTAGAATAAGTTAAGACATTATGACATATTGATCTTGAACTAGTTTATGATAACTATAGATGGCACCTAAGAGGAAGCGTGATAACATACATGCTACTGCTAACATTGCACGGAATAGAATTAGAGTTGCTATGGAAGCTGCTGCATGAGCTGCTAGGGCTCAGCTAGATGGTGAAAATGTGGCTCAGACAGGATCACAAGGACCCCCACAAGTAGGACAGAGGGTTCAAGTTAGCGAGCAAGCCTTTAGTGAGGAAGTGTAAGCTATGAGGCAAAAGATTCAAGAATTGCGTCGCTAACTACAGGAAGTAAGAGCGCAACAACCTCAGCTGCAGCAGCCACAACAATAGCTAGAGGTCATGCAAGTACCACCCCACCACCTCTAGTTAGTCAAGGAGGGCAATGGAGAGTTAGGGATGATGAAGGGGTTAGCATCCAGGACTTCAAGAGATTGAAGCCACCCACTTTCAATGGGGAGGAAGGTGAAGATCCCCAAGACTTTTTGGATGAAGTGGACAAGCTGGTTAAGAGGCTGCCCTGTTATGATGCTAGGGCCATAGAGCTGGTTGGATTACAGCTCAAGAAGGATGCTTGGCTATGGTACGAGTTGAAGATTGAACCTCAAATGGAAGGTGAGAACCCTATGACGTGGGCAGAATTTAAGCAGGAACTCATGGATGAGTATTTGGCTGAGGGGGAGAGGCAGAATAGAGCTTTATAATTTGAACAACTTAAGCAACACCCTGGCATGAGTGTAGTGGAGTATGTTAAGGAGTTCAACCGATTGAGTAAATATGCCAAACACATTATGCCAATAGAGAAAAGCCGAGTTGAACGATTTAGGCAAGGGTTGATCACATCCTTATATAATGCTCTCATTGCTACGGACTTCACTACTATGAATAAACTAATTGACAAGGCTAAGTTAATGGAAGCTAGGCATAAGGCGGAAAGAGCTGAGAGAGTTGAAAGGGATAATAGAAATAAGAACAAGAATAAGGGCCAAAGCAGTAGTTATAAGGGTAACAACTACTCCAAAGGAGGCCAGGAACAACAAGCAGCAACCAGTTTTCCTCAACAGTCTAAAGGAGGAAATCAAGGCAGGGGCCCTGCAGTTAGTGCTTCTGTGGCATCAACACCAACTGGATAGAAGACAAACTTGTATCCTATATGTAAGACATATGGGAAGCACCATTTGGGCACGTGTAGAAGGACCACTGGAGCTTGCATTCATTGCCGGCAAATGGGACATTTTATCAAGAATTGTCTATAATTGAATAGGACCAACACTGCTCCTATCGCCTCTCAATAGACTGTACAAAGAGGCAGAATGGATAACATACCACTTGCTGGAAGAGGAAAAGGAGTGGCACAAGAGAATGCACCTGCTGGAGATGAGAGAGGTAAGGGCAGAGTCTATGCCCTCGATCAACAAGCTGCTCACAATTCAAATACTGCGGTGACAGGTACCATTCCTATTTAGTTTGTGAATGCTGAGTGTTTGTTTGATACCAGTGCCACACACTCCTTTATTTCACTGCACTTTGCTAGGAAATTGGGAATTGACTGTGAAATCATGCATGAACCCTTAGAAGTATCTACCCCTTTAGGTGAATATGTAATTGTGAATAAAATCTATAGAAGTTGTTTGGTTGAGATTGTTGGTAGGCTATTATCTATAGACTTACGAGTCTTAGAGGTATTGGAGATAGACGTGATATTAGGTATGGATTGGCTATCAAGGCACAATGCCAAAATAGACTGTAAGAGAAAGGAGGTAGAGTTTGTGGATGAAAAAGGAGATAAGTTTATGTATTGTGGTAGCAAGGAGATGATTCCTGTGAACTTGATATCGGCCATTAGTGCAAGAAGGTTGATAAGGAAGGGATGTAAGGCCTATTTAATGGAACTAATGAGATTCCTGTAGTAAGAGACTACCCGGATGTGTTTCTTAAAGATTTACCTGGATTGCCTCCAGAGAGAGAGATCGAGTTCACTATTGAACTATTGCCTAGCACACAACCAATCTCTATTCCACCCTATCGAATGGCACCAACGGAGTTGAAGGAATTGAAGGTGCAATTATAAGACCTATTGGATAAGGGCTTCATAAGACCAAGTAGTTCACCTTGGGGTACACCAGTGTTGTTCATTAAGAAGAAGGATCGGTCGATGAGGTTATGCATTAACTATCGCCAGTTGAACAAGGTGACTATTAAGAACAAGTATCCACTACCACGAATTGATGATTTGTTTGACCAACTGTAAGGAGCTAGCCACTTCTCAAAGATAGATTTAAGGTTAGGGTATCATCAATTGAGGATCAAGGGAGAAGATATTTGCAAGATGACATTTAGGACATGGTATGGCCATTATGAGTTTACGGTGTTACCATTTGGCCTTACAAATGCACCAGCTACTTTTATGGATATCATGAATAGAGTTTTCAAGTTGTTCCTCAACAAGTTTGTAATAGTGTTCATTGATGATATCTTGATATACTCTAAGTCAAAGGAGGAGCATGAAGAGCATTTAAGGCAAGTGTTGCAAATATTAAGAGAACACCGACTCTATGCTAAACTATTAAAGTGTGAATTCTGGCTAGAGCATGTAAATTTCTTAGGGCATGTGGTAGGAAAAGAAGGAATTAAAGTAGATCCTAAAAAGATAAAGGTTGTAGCTAATTGGCCAAGACCTGCTATGGTCACAGAAATAAGAAGTTTTTTTAGGTATGGCAGGCTATTATAGGAGGTTCATTAAGGATTTCTCAAGGATTGCAGCACCATTGACGAAGTTGACAAGGAAACAAGTGAAGTTCCAATGGAGTGATGAGTGTGAGAAGAGTATCTAGAAGCTTAAGGAGTGCCTTATCATGGCCCCAGTGTTAGCATTACCTGAAGGAGCTGGAAATTTTGTAGTGTATTATAATGCCTCAAGAGTTGGGTTAGGATGTGTTTTGATGCAAAATGGTAAAGTTATAGCCTATGTGTCAAGACAACTTAAGAAACATGAGCTGAATTATCTGACTCATGATTTGAATATGGCTGCAGTGATATTTGCCTTGAAAATCTGGAGACACTATGTATATGGAGAGAAGTGTGAGATTTATACGGACTATAAGAGTCTTTAGTATATCCTAAAGCAAAGAGATCTGAAACTTAGGCAGAGGAGATGGGTTGAATTACTTAAGGATTATGATTGTCAAATTATATACCATCCAGGTAAAGCAAATGTAGTAGTTGATGCATTAAGCCGTAAGTCTATGGGGAGTTTGGCTCATATATCAGCAAATAGGAGACCTTTGGTGAGGGAGTTGAAAGAACTTCTTGATCAAGGCCTGAGATTAGAGAATAAGGGTAAAAGTGGTCTTGTGGCATACTTCGAAGTGAAGCCTAGGCTAATAGATGAGATTAAGGAGTCACAAAGAAAGGACCCTTACTTAGTAAAGCTTATAGAACAAGTGGAAAAGGGGGAGAATAAGGAGTTTGTGATTCGAGATGGTATGCTCAAGCATGGAGTAAGGTATTGTGTCCCAAATATAGATAAGATAATGAGTGAAACTCATTTGGCACTATACAATATGCACCTAGGAGCAACCAAGATGTATCAAGATATTAAGATGATTTATTGGTGGCCGGGACTTAAGAAGGATGTAGCTGAATACGTAGCTTCATGCTTGACTTGCCAGCAAGTTAAAGTAGAACATCAAAAGCTGTCTGGTTTACTTTAAGAGATCCAATTGCCAAAATGGAAATGGGAGCGAATTGCAATGGATTTTGTAGTAGGCTTGCCAAGAACTCAGAAGGGCTGTGATTCCATATGGGTGATAGTACATCATCTCACCAAGTCTGCACATTTCTTGGATGTAAAGACCACTTATACAGTGGCACAATATGCACGGTGCTATATTGAGGAAATTGTAAGACTGCATGGGGTGCCTATATCCATAATATTGATAGAGGTCCTCAATTCACATCGAGATTCTGGCAACAGTTACAGGAAGCAATGGGCACAAGGTTGGATTTTAGCACTGCATTTCATCCCCAGACTAATGGACAGTCTGAAAGGACTATCCAAACACTCGAAGATATGTTAAAGATGTGTGTCATGGACTTTGGTGGAAGTTGGGACAAGCACTTGCCATTGATAGAGTTTGCCTACAATAATAGTTATCACTCATCAATTGGCATGGCACAGTATGAGGCATTATATGGTCGAAAATGTCGATCACCAATATGCTGGAATGAAGTGGGAGATAAGCATGTAGAGATGCCTGACTTGTTAAGGGATACGGCCAAAAAGGTGCCACTCATTAGAGAGAGACTTAAGATGGCCTTTAGTCGACAAAAGAGCTATGCCGACCCTAAGAGGAGAGATGTATAGTTTGCAATTGGTGATCATGTGTTCTTGAAAGTTTCACCTATGAAAGGAGTTATGAGGTTTGGCAAGAAAGGCAAGTTGTCACTTAGATACATAGGGCCTTTTGAAATTTTGGATCGAGTGGGTGAAGTCTCATATCGACTAGTATTGCTGCCAGCTATGGACCATGTCCATCCATTATTCCATGTCTCGATGCTTAGAAAATATATGTCTAGCCCTTCACATGAACTAAAGTATCAAGATGTGGTACTAGATAGTGACTTATCTTATGAGGAAATGCCAATGGAGAACGTGGACCGACAAGTAAAAAAGCTGAGGAATAAAGAGATAACCATGGTGAAAGTCAGATGGCAAAATCATGATGTAAAAGAATGCACATGGGAAAGCGAGGATGTTATGTGTCAACGATATCCCTATTTATTTGATTAATCTACTGGTAAATCTTCACTAAAATTCGAGGATGAATTTTTTTTATAAGGAGGGGAGAATGTAACACCCTACTTAAAGATAGCAATTTTACGATCTAATGTACATTAAGTATGGTATAATGTGACTTATTTTATGTTCAAAATATGTTTAGGATGTTTAATAATGTAAGGAATAAGTTAGAATAGTAATAGGGGATATTTCGACTATAGGGGTATTTTGGTCATTTTGACCCTAAGACGGTGGACCAGGGGTATTTGAGTTAAAAATTAAGAAAATACTAAAAATAAATCTCAAATATTACATAAAATGCAATGCTTTTCGTTTGAACGAAAAAGAATAATAAACGAAAAAGTTATCACGAAAATAACGAAAATAACCCTAGCAGCTGCCACTGATCAGGGGTATTGTGGTCATTTGACCAAAGTTGTAAATAAATATACCAAATGAAAGTTAAGAATATTTGGAACCAAAGTCCAGTTGAGCATTTTTCCAAATTCTCAATAGAAATATAAGAAAATTGCACCGAAACCTAAAAATCGATATTTTTTTTAAATTAATAAAAAAAAAAAGAGAACCCTAGAATATTTAGTAACTAGAAGCCAGCCTCCCCTCTTCATTTGCTGCATGCCATTCCCTTTCACCAAAGAAAAAAAAAAAAAAAACAAAACTTCTTCTTCTTCCCCTTCTCTCAATCAATTCAAAAATCAACAACAAAGAAGCGAGATTTTTACAAGGTAAAATTTCTCTACATTAAATCTTATTAATTCTTATGGGTGATTATTTCTATATCTGCTATAAAAAAAATTAAATTAAAATTTTTATTGTTCAATCTTGGAAGGATTGGCTAAGGCTAGTAGAAGGGGAGTGAAATTATCCTTGTGAATTAAGGTGAGAAGAATTATATTCTCAATTTAATTTTTTTTTTTACAGCAATTAAAGATGTTTATAAATCATGGCAATGTGGTGTTGGGTTGAATTAATTAGTAGAATAGGATAGGTATTTGTTGAATTAAGAAAAGAATTGTGCCTAGGAATGAAAAAGGGAATCGATTGCAAACAAAAGTATGGTTGATGGTGAAGAACATGATTAATTGAAAAAAAAAAAAAAAACTTATGCAAGAACTATTCGGCCTAGAAGGGGAAATTAATTTCCAAGTTTCTGTAATTTTTTTTTAGTAGATTTTGGTTGAGTTTAGAACCAATTGAACATAGAAATTGTTGGAAGTAAAAATCCAAGTTTGAATTATTGAGAAATCCAGAATGGAATTTTAAAATGTTCTTAAACATCTATGAACAATTCAAATTTGGGAACTTTCCAATTTAAGTTAATTAAGCCTAGTTTTAATTAAAATTATGTAATTAAATGAATTAATTAAATAATTAAGCAATAAAATTTGAAATTGATAACAAGAACACAAGCAATAGAAGGATGGGCGAGTTGAAATCTTTTGAGGGGTGAACTCTAGACCTAAGAATTGAGTTTCTAAATAAATTAAATATAAACATTGAATTAAGGATATAATTATATAATTAAATAAATAAATTAAAAATTTATGCAGTTAATTAGAATGAACAAGATTTATTAAGACTTTCATTAGGGTGTACCTTTACTATAGGGTTAACCTTAGGAAGTCAAAGTCAAAAGTTTGATCATGACCTAAGATGAATTAAATCATATTATTAAACATATTAAAATAATATTAAGACATTAAATCATTAAGATTAAAAGTCAAAATAAGGAAAAATATTAAAGGTTGACTTTGTTTGATCAAAGATTCATAGTGGGTTTACGAATTCTAGTTCAAGTCAACCACTTAAGTTAAGTAAGAATATGCATAAATATGATAAGTTATTGACTATATGAATTAAATAAGAACTATTTGGTTTATGCTATAAAGGTTAAAGAGGTTCAAGCCCTGTGGTCCACTTAGCTTGGTTAATTAGGAGCATAGGAGTTTAAGGTAAGTTGTAATGCACACTCTTATTTCTTTGTAAATATGAAATGGTTTCTTTGAGATTGAATGATTTCCTTCATGGTTCCACATCCATTGATTGACTATGATTTCATAAGCTATGTTTGCATAAGAGTCCCACCTTAAGTAGGACTTTTTTTTAAGTTGATTGTTTGAACCCAAAACTCACATTAAGCTATATTATGACATGTAATGACGTTGTGAACCTTAAACCAAGTCTTTCAAACTAAGTAGGACTCTTTCATAAGAGTCCTAATATAAGTTAAACTCTTGCTATGTATATGTTATTGTTTACTTTTCCAAGCCTGCAGAAATACTCCTTCTCAATGTGGGGTGAACATTGGACTTGTGCATAAGGTATGCCCATGGATAGGATAAAGTATCCAGACCTCGGCTAGTAGGAGTCCAATATTGCTAGCCATAGGACCTGATCAGTCTTATGCTATAAGTTGAGTAGAGAAGGTAATAGCCCCTACTCCTAAGTTAATATAAATTATAAGTTGTTTCTGCTACCCTATTGTTTACTCCTCATCCTTACAACCAAGCTATGTTATTGAGCCATGTTTATTTTCTTACATACCCTATGTGTGCATCTACTCTCACTGAGTCTTCTACTCACCCTTTTCTATGTTTATATATTTCAGTATGGCAAGATTGATCAAGGTAACTAACTTAAGCCTGTTCCTTCACTTGAGTGGTTGCTTTGCCTAGAAGATAATAGAGTTCTCTTTATTCATTTGTATTGGTGAACTTTGGTTTAGTGCTCTAGGGGTAATAAGCGAAGTACTTGAGAATCGATCGGAAATTGATGTTTTGTGGTTTTATGTTTGGGATTATTTGGACTTTTATTTTATTGAGTTATCTTCAAATGTTTTCCTTTTACTTTGGTTTATAGGAACTGTTCTTAAAATGTAAGAAGTTTATGGGCCTATTCCGCAAATTTTATAAGTTATTATTTAAGTGAATAAGATATGGGTATTTGATAAGTAATTTTACATAGGCTAAGGATTCTACAGGTGTGGGTGACCTTATGTCTTCCTGTGCCCTAGGATCGTCATGGCTCCCTAAGTCGAGCTATTACAAATAGAGACATTTGTGCATATACCCATGAAATCTTTTTTTGGCACGCATCATGACATTGCCATGCATACATGACAATTCCATTTTATTGATACCCAATGGTAAGGATCCTATTTAAGGAGAGTGAATGAGGATGGATGATTGGATTAATTGATAGATTAATTAATTAATTAATTAAGTAAGGTGATTAATCAAAATGATTAAGTGATTAACTAAAAGAATTAGTTAATGTGTTTGATTAATTAATTAAAAAAATTAATTAATTAATTAATTGATTGGAATTAATTAAATTCAAAGAGAACTTAATTAATAGGGGTAATCAAAGAGAGTTTAGAGAGAGAAAGTAGAAGAATAAGTGGATAGCCTATTAACACAAACTCTTGGGGTGAGAGTATATGGTGAGAATGAAGGGGTGTTTATAGGAAAATGAGAGGAAGGCCATTTTAGATAAGTTAAAAGTGAAAAGATGAAAATGGGTGGGTTAGAAAAAATGCTAAAAAGTCAGGTTAGAGTGCAAAATAGGAATTTAAGGGGACAGACAGGGGTTAGCACTAGATAGCCTAGTGGCGTTGCCAGGAGAGGTTAATGACGGCACTAGGAGTGACAGAGTGTCCTTCTTGGCGAGCCATATTAGCATGTAGCAGAGTGCTAGGGTGGCGCATCGAAGAGGTGGTGACAGTGGCTAGCATCCTAGCATGTTTGCTGACGTCCCAAGTGGCACCACTTAGATACCACTGGCTATTCTGGAGGCCTGCCATGAGGCAACCTTCATTTCCATATTTTAGGCTCTTGGGTTAGCTTTTGAGATTTTTGGGTTAGTCTTAAGGGCTTTTTAAGTTCTAAAAAAACTACCAGTCAGTGTTGGTGGATTTTAAATCAATTATTGGACTGTTTTATTGTCAGTTTCTAGAGAAAGTTAGTAAGTTTTAGAGAAAACTAGTCTATTTTGAAAAAATATTGTCTAGTATAGAAAGTTTAATAAGGGTCAAGAAAGTGTCAATCTATGCTAATAGTATTTTGGTCAATATTGGTGATTTCAAAATTAATTTTGGAGGTATTTAAATGAGGGTTCACAACTACCCCCTCATCATAACTGTCCATATGTTAGATATTTTTGATGAGTGTGAAACAAGAATTTTTAGATTTGGGAGCAGAAAATGATTTTGAATGCAATAAAGTGGTAATTTTTAGGAGAACAGTGAATTTTTAAGTTCACTAATTTTCTAATTTTTCTATTGAAAGGAACGCATCTTTGGTTAGAAGGTAGGCAAATGAGGTGTCTATGTGTAAAGAAAAATCATACGAACAAGTAGGAACTTTTGAATTTAAAATCTGAGTTTAAATGTGCTAGGAAATACATTTTTACTCTATTGAACAATTTTAGGACATTTTTACTATGCATTACTATGCAATTATTGTGCAATCAGCCTATCTAAATATAACTCTTTGTAGCTCATTTGTTGTATCCCATTCTAAGAGCTCTCAATTGTGAGCTCTTTTCTGTTCTCTTTTTTATTTAATTTTTCTATTTCTATTTCTATTTCTTTTTCATTTTTTTTAATTTTAATTTTCCTTTTTTGTAATTTTTCTTTTTACTCCTTTTTTTTTGTATTTTTTTCTTTGAGATAAGGATAATGTGATTCTTACTTTTCTGCTATTCACGTTGCCTTTCAAGTTTGGCATTTCGTGGCAATAGCTTCGTCATCAGATATGGAGCTTCCTATTCTCATTACACTATTACTTCTTTGTGTCTATATGACCAGTCGAGGATTAACCCTAATCTTTCTATTCTCTTGCAGGACCTTCAGGAGCACGTACCGTATGATGAATGCATAGCAATCAGTATTTCCATCTCTTTTTTATGAATTCATTGCTTTTAGAACACTTACACATATTCTTATATATATCCATTGGTTCACTATAGATGAAGATGGTTAACAACGGGGTTGGATGCCGTCATCTAGAGGCAGTGACTAAGATCATTACCCTAGGGAGCACTATCAGGAATTTGCAAAAGCCTACAAGCTTTGTTCATTTCTTCAAAGTGAAGACATCTCCAACATGAGTCTTATCCAGACCTTGACGGAGAGATGGTGGGACACCACCAACACCTTCCACTTTGCTTGTGAGGAGTTGATTTGTACTCCATTCAACCTATATATAATTTCAGGGATTCGGTTTAGGTCCTGACTCCTTAATATGTTTGATGACTGGAGGGAGACTCTTACTGTGCAGTAGACTCAAGAGTTAATAAGTTTTGCCCCTTCCTACATTATAAGCTTGAATGGTTTTCAGCTGCAAATGACCTTGCATATGATGAGGCTATTGCATGATATGTTTGTTACTAATTTTGAGTTACACATTCACATATAATATGAAAGACATGGTGGACCTAAACATTCTAGCAAGTCTAGTTCACATGGATAAGTGGGAGTAGTATGACTAAGGGGCATGATCCTAAATGCCATGTATCGGGATATTATTAATCTATCCATGTCTATTGCTTGGCTATGTCTGTTACTGATTTTGGGCTACACCTTCACACATAATATGAAAGATATGGTGGACCTAAGCATTCTAGCAAATCTAATTCACATGGATAGGTAGGAGGAGCATGATTGAAGGGCACAATCTTGACTGCCATGTATCAGGATATTATTAATCTATCCCATGGGTGTGTTTGGTCTATTGGTGAGACACTTCCTCTTTAGGAGGTATGTATTAGCTACACATCTTGTCATATTTTTGTGGACTTCACTTCTAGAATTCTAACACTTATGTATCACAGATGTGGGCCTATGAATACTTTCCTTCTACTACTCCAAGCCTAATTACTCTATAGCTAGATGACTTATCTAGTAGGGGAAGATGGGTAGAGATAAACTGGCATTCCTCTCGTGGTCATGACATCTTGACAATTTGGGCCTTCCTTGATCATCTGACTAAGCAATAGGTATTTTCCTTATCTTTTACTCTTCTTTGCTTATTTATTTTGACTTGGTTTTAATTGCTTGTGGTAGATATTAGAACCTTTAAATGAGAGGATGTTTTATACCTCTATTATGAACTTTGCGGAGCACTTTTCTCACAGGCAAATGTTGCTACAATGTCTGTATTATTGTCTATACTACTTGGGTAAGAGGGTCCATTTTTAGACACTCAGATCTTAGCATTTACCTAGTTCTCTGCCATTAGATATGCGATTTGGGTTAGATATCAAGATTTCTCTAGAGCTTTTTACTAGTAGGGAGGCATATCATAACTAGTGTCCTGACTTGGACCACCTTAAGTTCTATTCTAGATTTTTGATGCATGAGATCACAAAGCAAGGCCTCTATTCTACTACCTTTACTATCCTAGGAGGGACCATTCCTCTGGCAGTTTCTCAAGCTCTGGGCACTAACAATTTTGGGAGTTATGCTCCTAAAGTTGGCCAAGGTGTTGGCCCAAGTTGTAGTCCCAGCGCGGTAATTTGGGACACTAAATACTACACTCTTAATCAAATTGGGTATCATGGTGCATATGGCACTTTGAGGATGTAGCTGATTCCTGACACCATTTGCTTAGGGGTGTGGGACATTCTAACATATGCGAAAGCATGCTTTTTCTCTTTTTTTTTTTTAAACTCACGTATATTTGGAAAGGATTCTTAGGTAGGACTTCTATTGCAATTGTGCTCTTGGAAAGAATCCAAAGCTCCTAACACTTTTTGGGTGAATCACAAGATAGAGCTAGCCATGATTAGGTTGCTCACACACTTAGATATATTATAGTCTCAGAGGTTGGCTGATAGGGATGCTCCATAAAGGTGGAGGAAAGGAAGAGGGTATCACTGATTTGGCTGTCGGCGGCAGGACTAATGTTGAGTCTCTTACTTCTTTTCTTGTTTTTATTTGTTTACTTGTTTTTGTTTCATATAATTGTATCTTTTCTCCCCTGGTAAGAGATAACACTTTATTAATGGTTGTAATGCTTGTTATTGTGCACTGATATAAGCACACTTTATGCTGTACTATGTGTATGATTGATAATGATGCATGTGTGATGTATGGATGATTTAATATTTAACTCTTTGACTCTTATTTATATGTTTGTGAATACATATGTGTAATGAAAAATTGTAAATGTATGTTGTGATTGTAATTTTATGTATAAAGGATGCACACCCTAATACTTTAGTTTTACTAAACTACAACTCGATTTTTTGCTGTTTTCCCAAGTTTTTATCTAGAGAGCTTCAAAAATATCCTATTCTAATTTTTTTTAATCCTAAGGAGGGAAAGAACAGTCCAATTTTGCACTGTAGGGCCCAAACTCAGGTTGTGGGACTTAAAAGGAAGAAAGAGAAAGCAGAAAAGCTATAGGACAGGGCAGACCTATCGAGGTGATTGGCAGATCCCCCATGCATCTGGGTGGTCCTCTTACATGTTAGGTAGCTGCCAACAAAACAAGTTGTAGATCTATCAGAGTGCTAGAGGATTCGTTAATTTCTCTAGTGGTAGAACCATTACTTGAGTAGGTTTTCAGCTATTCCTTGATGTGATACCTAATTGCCTATCTAAAACTCTATTGGTTTCTCAATTTTTTCTTCCTTCGCACATTTTTTTCACCTTTTTCCTACTCTTTTTCACTATTTGTGCACATTTTCTTGCATGTATGGAGCCGTATTTCAATCATTATATGCACCTATGGACAAAGAAACTCAGTAAGGTTGAGAAATCAACTTAGGCAGATATGGAATTATAGCTATAGTGGCACTACAAGGAGTTTGGGTAGATTGGGACTTCTTAAGGGTGTGCTTTTGATTTTCGAATATGGTGGCCTGAGTTTTTCATTTTGATATAGGTATGGAAGAGTTATGCCCCACTTTTAAGGAGTTTAATGCCATACTTGGAGTGACCCAAAGGCAACTTTAGTAGTCCTGGAGTTCAAAGTTGGGCATTATCGGCTTTTTCCAGAGTTTTTAGATTTGTCCTAGGATATTGCTAGTTAGATGGTTATGGAGGTTAGGTGAATATGACTGCTGTTATTAAGGAGTTTCAAGATCCTAGTGACTAGGGAAATATAAGAAGGTAGAAGCATAAGATGAGCACTTTGGTCTTTTGCTTGATGGCTAAGTACTTATTTTTAAGGTTTGTTGGTTGGGGTGATGCCAAAGTGGCGGGCTTGGTATTACAGATGGAGCAAAGTCACTCTGTGGTTAAAGACATACTACTAGAGACATTGATAAGCCTTGATTGTTTTGTTCAAGGTTTGGAGTAGTAGACTATTTTTTCGATCATTCTCCAAGTGAGGAAAACCTATCTATTATTATCCTTTCAGTTAGGAGTGCTCGGTAGGTATCTGATTTTGAATTTTTTTTAGTTGTCTTGTAGTTTTTTGGATGGATCATCTCAAAGTGGTTACCTCCTAACTAGGAATCCCTACACTATTGTTTAGTACTACATGTGACCCATCTTTATAAGGGTCAGTGCAAGAGCAGGTAGGATGGTTACTGGAGCTCGCCCCAAAGGACATATCCTGGCATTGCTAGTGGTATAGAATTAGGTCATTTATAACCATGAGCCATGGGTATCAGGTAGTTTGTTTTTTATGTTTGGATTAGATGACCTTTTATCAAGGGATGAAGGTTTAAGGCAGATAGATAAGACTCAGGAAATGCCCCCAGTTATGCATTTTCCAAAGTCTACATAGATTATTGCTCTCACCAAGGCTATCAAAAGGGCTAGTTGAGGAGCTCTCATGTAATGCAATATGAGGTTGGCTTTGGGATTACTGAAAGGTATCATGGCTAGTTTGTTAAGGTTGTTTGGCTAGTTGAGAGTAAACATCATGTTGTTTTATTAGGGGAGATTGAGGGTGACCCTTCAGAGGAGAAGGGGGCTATCAGAGATGTTGTTAGTGATGAGGGGGTCATAGTATAGATAAAGAGATGATTTGACCTTTAGAGGATACTAAAGGAGCTATAGAAGGGGGTGACATCACAGGCTATAGTAATGACTCAAACTGCGATGATGGTGATAGAGGAGACTGTGACTGCAGTGAGGAGGCAGGGTAATGCTAGGGTCGTGGTACCGAGGAGGGTTACTACAGCTAATGCACAAAGGAGGATTGTTATTGCTAAGGTTTAAAGGAGATGGCGACTAGTATACCGATGATGACTACTGCTTCTAGGGATCATAAGAGGCTTGCTACTACTACAGTAGGGACTAATTCAAGAGCTACTACATACAAAAGAGGATTCTTAGGAGCAATTTTGGAGCTAATGGTACTTAATAGGGTTTTTGATGTGGCTGTGGAGAGCAGCTCTACTTTTGCCAGTGCTTTGGTTGCTACAGCTGAGGGAGATATAGAGACTGAGAGGAAGTGTATGCACCTAAGGAGATTATGGTAAGTTCTAACTCTAATCAGAGCATTCAAGATGTACATCCTTGGAGTTAGAGGTGGAAGATGATTGTTTAGACCTAGATTGGAGACATGATGGTGATTTTTGTTTTGTAGTTATCAGAACTTTTACTGCAGGTTTTTATTTTTATATATGCATACAAGCTAATATGACTATAAGACACATGATATGCTACATATAAAAAAAAAAAAAAAAAGAAAGAAAAGGCTATCCTCTTTTTGCGATAACGGATTGTATATGTAAAATTTGATCATTGTTATATGAGACATCTTTTATTTTTTGTCTACTGCTCTTCTATGTTTTCGACTTAGTGAGCATTTTTCATTCTCTTTTTTGTCATTTAGTTTTAACTTTTGCCTAAGCCGCCCTTTCGGATTTTCAACTTAGTGGGCATTTTTCATTTTTTTTCTTTAATTTTTTTTTTGTTTAGGCAAAAGAACCAAATGAATGATGTAGGTGCAGAGAAAATGAGAATGGATGCTTTGTCATATGAAAAAAAAATATTTTTATATCATGATTTTGACCACACTGAAATTGGATTGCCTACGTATCCCTTAGATCATTTTTCTTTCATTCATTTCTTTTAAGGGAGAATAAGTCTAAGTAGTTTTAATTACATATGCATTACAAGGAAAACAAAAAAAAAATGCAGATATTATCTTTAGATGAAGTATCTCTTCAGTTGATCCAGATTGCAAGGATTGGAGAATTCATTTCCATCCATGTCCATAAGGATGGCACCTCTACCTAATAAGATCTTCTTAAGCACGTAAGGCCCAACCTAATTTATTATGAACTTTCCTCTTTGATCATGAACAAGAGCTCAGATCTCTTCTAGAACTAGCTTTCTTTCTTGTAAACCTTTGTCCTTCACCTTCTTGTTAAAATGGCTAGTTAGTTTCTATTGATAAGCCTGAATCTTATATGGAGTATCCATTATTTTCTCATTAATGGCATTCAACTAGTTATGATACCCCCTAATCCACTCTATTTTGCTTAATTGACTTTCTCTCATTACCTTAACAGAGCATACTTACACTTCCATAGGAAGGACAACCTCTATTCTATAGACAAAGGCATATAGGATTACCTTAGTTAGGTTGCAAATGGTGGTTTTATAACTTCATAAAAGAGCTGGTAAATGCTTATGCTAGTCTTTAATTTTTCTTTTGCAAAATGGTGTTAATGGTCTTATTGGCAGCTTCAACTGCCCCATTAGTTTGTGACTTATAAGGATAAGAGCAATGATGCCAAATGCCTTATTTCTAAAGTAACTAGACTATCTCCTTTTGTAAGTGTGAGCCATTATCAATGATTATTTCAAAGGGAGTTCCAACTGATGAAGGATATTGGTTTGGATGAAGTGCACCACCTTCTTTGTTTTCAGGACTTGATATGGTGCTACTTCAATCCACTTTGTGAAGTGGTCCACAAATACCAAAATGTACTCATACCCATTAAAGGACTTCGGAGAGATCCTTCTGATGATATCTATGTCCCAAGTGCCAAAAGGACATGGTATCGCTATTAGGTTCAGTGGAACAAGAGGTTGATGTTGCAATTTGGTGATGATTTGACACTTATGACATTTTTGTACATACTTTACATAATCCTCATTTTTGGTTAGCCAGAAAAAACTCAGATTCCTAATTTTTTGAGCTAAGGTAACTTCGTTCATGTGTGGGGCCTCTTCTTTACCATTAACCTACTCCATAATCTTCTAGGACTCTTAGCACATCCCTAGTTAGTATGAAGTTGGCAGTTAGCTGCCTCAGAGTTCTTTAGTCTATCTTGCAAGCTTTTCCAGATACTTGCCATTTTGAATATAATTGAGGATATCCCAAAACCAACGTTTAGTATCAGCCATCGTTCGTATAACAAATATTCAAGTACTAAAAATAAAATATCATCATAATATAATAACTGTCCACCACAAATAAGCAACTACTAATACAAGAATATTAAAATCCTCAATAACCATGGAGCTCTAGAACATAAACCTTTGAATTACATTGTCAAACTCCGTAATACCATAAAACAGTAGAGCAATTCTCAAGTAGAAGAACAAAGCTCGAGATTTCCTTGCTAACTCAACAAATTGTTTTGAAAAATTTAAACAACTAAAGAATGAGATAGAGCTCAATAAGTACATAATAAAATAATAAATCATAAATATATTGGAGTATAAATGAAGGTGGCTCTTATAGAAATAATATGATGTTAATCAAAATTGTCAATATGGAATATCAATTTTTCTGCTGAGATAGGAGCAACATCTTTAATAGAAATTAATTAAATTTTGAAAGTGGTGTGCCTTCCACATATAAATCAATAAATCAGATAAGTGGCAGCTAGTGCTTTGCTCACTCAAAAATATCACATTACACAAGACTAATAAGGTCTTACGACTATGCGTTCCCCCTAACAGAGGTTAGATAATCTCACTTTATCTGCAGGCTTTTACCAAGTGCACAAAGTTTAATAAATTAGTCCATATCAAAAGGGATTTTTGCTTCATTACAGTATTAGTAGAAAGAGCTAGGTATAAACAAATGAAGGAATTCAGTGGAACAAATAATAATGTACATGTGGATTCCTATCAACAGTCACATTGTCAATTCAATATAAAGTGGGCTCATTGGTTGAATGCCATAAGAAAATAACATATTCTATGGCTTAATGATCAATAGGATGATTCATGCTCAATATAGAAATTTGACACTATTCAATGAAAAGTGAGTGGAACAATGATTGATCACAATTATGGCATAAGTCATATTATGATATTAAGTATTCTCCTTGAACTCCTTCGCTCCTAATTAGTGCCTAACATAAGTTAAAGTGAGACTCCTTGGTATTTTGAAAAATATCCTTGCCTTTGTCCTTAGATTCTATAATCACATAATTTAAATTCACATTGATCAATATCTAATGCTATTACTCAGTTGGAATATACCTTACTCCCATTAGCATCCTTACTAGTCTTAATCTTAATTACTTTTCAAGAATATTTCCTAATTTCATACATACATTTTGTTTATAATACTTTCAACATTCATTTTCATTAGTGCACTGAATTGGCCTACAGGAATTTGATTTCTTTCCTTTTCAATCTTCATTGTTTAACTTCATATTATTCAATTTAGGATTAAATCAAACAATTTTCAATATGATTTCAAATTCAATATACATACACTTTTCTAATAATTCATATTATACTGTAGCATGAAGATTCAATATATTCATCTTTCATTCTATACTTAAGGAATTCTTTTGATTACATAAAATGACACTAAAATAATACACTTTCACATATTATTCATTAATCGAGTTTGACCTTACATCACTATTTCTGCTATTTTTTCATGTTATATTACTCCAAATGAGTTGCTTATTTTTGATATTACATTAGACATATCAAGGTATAATACATCGAAAATTAGGCTTAGTTCTTGGACCATAAAATTTATAGTGAATTTTCAAATTTTGTCCTATCTCTATATAAGGACAAACTAAACATATTCCACATTCTTGGTTCTATGTTAAAATATATTTATCCAATTGAAAATTTAATTTACAATGAGATATGTAACACATAAATCAACATTTCTCATGTTTTATACTTTATTTAATTTAGTCTCTAGGGTTCTCAAAATAATTAGATAATCTTGAACTGCCATTTTTATGGATAGCCAGGGCAGTCCATATAAAATAATCATTTATCATACCAAGCTTTATCCTTTTAACCTGAAATTTTTAGGTGACCTAACTAACAAATATATGGATCTTAAAATAGATTTCATGCAAACCAAGTTCATTTTTCCCTTGAATTTATCCAAATATAGTAACACATTAATTCTGCTCTAGATGCACCCTTCTCTGGTAGTTTGAATTTTTCACTCAATTTGATGTATCAAATGAACTCCAAATGATTTACAATTTTAAAGGTATATATATGACATATAAGTCTACAAGGTTTATATTTTTTACTTCTTCTAATTCTTTCTCAAAAATTTTAGAATAATATATAAAATTTATGTTCTATACTTTTCTTTTCTTCAATTCCATAGTTATTCATATTTTTATCATTCCACACCTTATTTTCATATTGTTCAATTACAACCAAGTCTAACAATTTCTAATCTTTAATGAACTTAATCTTATCTTTAAATTTCCATGTCCCTAACTTGAAATAATTCATTAAGTTTGGAAAAATTACTTTTATCAATCAAATTTTCAAAATTGATCTCATAAGCATTAGAATATCCTATTTCTAAACTCAATTTATCAATCAATTGCATAATTTCAAGTTTAGATTTCAAAATCTCAAATTTGTCTCATAAACCCTAGAATTTGAGAAAAACCATCAATTTTTTATTCAAACTTCAAATTGATTATGGATTCATCAAATTAACACTTAAATAATTAATACTCATCAATCAATTGAACTTAAATCACTTTAATTCTTGAAATCCTAACTTTGTCACATTGGGATAATTTGGGAAAAACCTATAACTTCTTAAACAAATTTTAATTGACATTTGAATTATGAAATTAGCATAATAGAAAGGTTATATCATTAACCAAACATTAAAACAAATGATGGAAATATAAAGTCCCTTTCTTAACTTAGCTTATGCCTTCGAATTTTCAAGTTTTGAAATAAACTTCCATAATTCATTTTGACATTTACATACCACTATTCTCCATCCCAAATAACCTTAGATACCCTTAAAATAATTTTGAAATAATTTTTCTTACAATTTCATAAAGGGGCCGAAGCACTCATTTAGTGCCTAGTTTGGTGTTCCTTATTTCCCTTGCTTGTATTTATATCCTAAATCTTAAATTTTCAAGCCCAAATTTCATATTTCATCAATTAACAAGCAAAAAAATTCTCACCCTTTGTTATTTCTATATTGGCCGAATTAAATAAATGATGGAAAAAAAATAAAGAAAATTTTGCCACTAAAACACTAAATCCATATTAGGAACAAAGAAAGGAAGAGATGAGCTTTAAAATTCACCTTTGAAAGCCTTGGTTGAATTCTTTAATGGTTGGCCAAAATTGAGAGAACTATTTCTCCTTATAAATTGTATTTTGGTGATAGTACTTGCAAAAATGATGAGATTTGCACAAAAATATGTTTATATATGGAGAATGGATGGTTGTGATATCATCTTATTAGTCAATGGCTAGGAATTAATCAAAATGGAAGGTTAAGATTTAATCCAAATGAATAGCTATGATTTAATCATATTGAATGATTAAGAGCTCATCTAAATAGATGGTGATTAGCATATGTAATAATGGTGTATATTTAGTAAAAATGAATATAGACTTGATGTAGGAAAAGTGAAGACTTTAATTTGACTAAGGAATTGACTTAGTAAAAAATGGTGGATTCCAAATCAAATTGATGGCTATGATTTAATCACATTGAATGGCTAGGATTATATCTAAATGTATGATTATAGTGGAGTGTAAGAAGTAAAATTGAATTGGTAATTTGGTGTAGAAAAAATAGAATTCAATTTGAATAAGTAATTTGACTTAGTTAAAAATGGTGGCTATCTAGCAAAAAATTTTTACCATTCCTCCCATCTACCATAGTTTAACTTAGATAACTATTTTAACCCTTGGTTAAGTCTAGTTTCACTCATTAAGCCTTAATAGGCCAACCATACATGACCTTGGGCTTTGAGGCCCAAATGTCTATTAACAAATCCATATATACACATTTACATATCTTGTAACTTTCTTTCTTTTCTTTCACTTTGGCATACTAATTTCTTCTCTTTGATGTTACTACATATCCTATGCATTATCATAATAGCTATATTCAATTAACTAATGCACATATAGACACTTTAAAGTTGCATATTAAGCAAATAAGTAATTTAACATCAATAAAGTTCTTCTAGGTATGATTTAAATTTCACTATCCTAATACCCATTAGAATTAAGTTCTATGGCATCATTATTAACCTTAATAAGCTCAAAAAACCTTGAGTATTATAAAGCATTGCACGTATAGTTTCCAAAGTTACTGATAAATAGAGAGGTAATGTTATCTTGGTCTCAGTGGTTGCAGTATAGATCAACAGGTATTGCTTGATTTTGTTAAAGGCTTCTTGACATTCCTCATTCCACTATTTAGAAACTTATTTCCTTAACAACTTAAAAATCGGCCATAAGTATCCGCTAATTATAAAATGAAGCGATTGATACACTACAGATGACCTAAGGATACCCATCCCAAAGCTAGGCATAGTTGTTTGATCTAATTATATTTAATCTCATCAGCTAACATAAGTTTGTTCAAATATAGATGGCATTCTCTTTATATGAGTCTGGGATATTCTGAGTAAGCATGGCACCTATAGCTTTCAGAGTTACTGATATATAAGATGGTAATGGCTGACCTAGTCTCAGAGATTGCAGTACAAGTGGATTCAATAGGTATTGCTTGATTTTGTCAAAAGCTTCTTGACATTTCTTGTTACACTACTTAAAAGCTCATTTCCTTAACAACTTGAAAATTAGCCCACAAGTATCTGCTAGTTATGCAATGAAGCAACTAATGTATTGCAAATGACCTAAGAAACCTCTAATCTCCTTTTCAGTTTTGAGCATCTCCATGATTGCCTTTGACTTTTCCAGATCTAATTCTATACCCCTTTGCCTGACCAAATGTCCTAAGAACTCTTAAAAAGGCATCGAAGATGCACTTAACGAGGTTCAATTTAAGGTTGTAATTGTTGAGCCTTAAGAAAATTTGTCTAAGGCTTCCAAATGTCCTTCAAGGGTTTTAGACTTTATCACCATGTCATTCATATACACCTGGACATCCTTAAGTATCCTCTCATTAAAGATAGCAGTCATAATTCTTTGATAATGTCAAATTGAAAGGCATTACCCGATAGTGTAGGTGCCCTATTATATTATAAAGGATGCCTTTATAGAGGTCAAAAGGAGTCTACTGATGCATTAGCCATGCAGTCCACTAATAAGTTAATGTGTAATAGAGAAAATTTAATCTTTAGGCAAGCCTTGTTGAGATCTCTATAATGGACTATAGGTGGACCTTTTTGTTTTTCTTGGGGATTACAACTATGTTAGCGAACCATGAGAGGTATGTGATTAGCTCAATAAACTCATTATCTAGCAATTAGGTCACTTCTTCTTTGATCATCAAAGATCATTCTGCCTTCATCCTTCTTAATTTATGCTTGATAAGCTTCATCTATTTGTAGGTTGGGATCTGGTGAACTACAATACTTGGATCTAACCTTACCATATCCTTAGGTTTCTATCTGAAGTAGTCTAAGAAATTATGAATTTTTTCAATTAATGCTTATGTGACATGATATACAGATGCAATGTATATGATTTTAGGTTTTTCCTTTATGCTATAATTGACTGATTCTTTGCTTTTTTCATTTTTTATTTCTTTCTTTTTCAGATTTCTCCTTTAATGATGAGTCAGATGAAGTAGAACACAAATAATTAGGAAAGTAATCATCATGGGTTACATCAAAGGATAAGCCTATAGGGTGGGTTACAAAATTAGAAAAGTTAGACTCAATAGACTCAGATTTAGGAACAGACTCAATAGATTCAGAGAACTTAGACTCAGACTCAGAAAACTCATACATATACTTAAAGGATTCAGATAGGGGCACAACACGATTGATGCTCTTCTCAAAATACCAATTATTAGGTGAAACTTGTGATGGTTGGATGAGCTTGGTTGGATTAGGTTCTAAGTGGTTGGTGATCATGTGGATAGATTCAAAAAGAGGGGCTCTATATTTGCTTTCCAATCCTTTGCTGCTAGATAGATTTGCTCATATTCCCCTTAGCCTAACATTAAAGAAAATTTCAAACCCAGGGATTAGTTTTTAGAGATGGGCCAAAACTAGGGTTTAAAAAAATAATAATAAGGAAAATCTTTCCATTCTTTCATGAAATAGCCGTTTAAGGACTTAAAATAAGGGCATATAGGCTAGTCATAAGTCTCACTATGCCTCTTAGCATTGGCTCTTTCCTCTAGCTCTACTATGTCCTCTAGTTTAGGCTCATAGCCAAGGCCAAGTAGAGGGATAATAGTAGGATGCTCTAAGAACTAGGTTATCCCTTGCTAATTCTTTCCAAGACCTAATCCTGGAAAGTAATCCATTTTTTCCATCATGTTACCTATAACCATATTGCCATATGGGTCAAAATTAAAAGGAATAAACTCTTTACCCTCCCTTTGTTGAATGAACTAAATGGTGTCAAAAGAAAAGCCTGATAGAGGAATAGTAGAGGATTTCAGCTTGATCTCTAAGATTAGCATAGAGCTAGGAATATCACTTTTCCCATGTACATCATCACTGATTATTATGATACTTGTACTATAGGAAAATTTCAACTTTTAGTGTAGAGAGGATGGAATAGCTTTAACTTGGTAGATCCATGACCTTCCAAGGAGGAGATTAAAGTAAGCTGGGATATCAATCACTTGAAAATAAATGGGCATAGTAATAGGTCCAATAGTAACATCTAAATTCGCAACACAGACCTCCCTCTTAGTGTTATTGTAGGCTCTCATAACTTAGTCTGATGGAGTGAAATTTGTAGCCTCTAATCTCAGGCAACTAGCCACTTTCAATGGGCATACATTCAATGTGGGCATATTATCTACCAATACCATAGGGACAATCTTCGCACTGGTCATCACAGTGATGCAGAGAGTATGATTGTGATTCTCCCATTTAGGATGTCATGATCACTAGAGGAGATTGACATGGATTTTTAGTGCTAATCAAGGAAGCCACAAGAGTCTCAAGTGAGATACCAACAGGAGCTTGACATTGGCGATGAGGGTAGAAAAATTGGATGAGGCTCCAAATAGAGATATTGATATGAGTTTTCTTTAATTTCTTTAGAATGGGATATTCTTTAGGCTTATTGCAAGACTTCAACTTTTCAACAGTAGAAGGAACAATATGGCTCACTAGAATAGGCTTATTTGGCATTGTGGGCTATGGTGGTGTAGGAAATATTCTCTCACTTCTCATGATTGCATCAATTTCATCCATGAAATCATGCAAGTCTAGCACACAATATCAATCCGCGATGTGGTAGAGTATGGAAAGAGGATTGACTTTTAACTCATCAGAGGAAATGAAATTGACATTTTCATGGTGATTTAGAAGAGGATTTATGGTGATATTGGGCTTGTGTTCAGGAGCAATGATGTCCTACTATCAATAAGGTCTTGGATTATGGGTTATAGGAAGACCACAAATTCCCTTATAAACATGGATAATTACATAAAAAAAAAAAAAGGGGAATGAGATTTGATAGGATTTGGATTTAGATTTCAAATGTGCCTATGTACCCCATTGAATGGAGATCAAAACTCACATAGTTCATTCCACAATTAAGTAGAAGGGTTTAAAGATTGATTTGATCGATTTGATTTGATTTGAGAATTTTACAGTTGAGAAAAAATGTTATACCTTCGCTTTCAGTGTGTATGATGAGCGGAGGATTTTTCTAGACCAAAATTTTATTTTATCGATATCAGATAGTTAGGATTCTACTCAAGGAGAGTGGATGAAGATGAAGGATTGGATTGATTGATAAATTAATTAATTAATTAAAATGATTAAGTAATTAACTAAAAGGATTATTTAATGTGATTGATTAATTAATTAAAATGATTAATTAATTAGTTGATTGATTGGAATTAATTAAATTTAAAAAGAACTTAATTAATTAAGGAACTAGAGAGATTAATTAAAGAGAGAAAGGAGAAGAGTAAGTGGATGGGGTATGAACACAAACTCTTCGAGTGAGGGTAAATGGTGGGAATGAAGGAATATTTATAGGCAAATGAGAGAAATGGCATTTTAGGTAAGTTAAAAGCGAAAAAACAAAAAAGGTTAGGCTAGAAAAATGCTGAAAAAAATCATATTGGGGAGCAAAATAGGAACTTAAGGGGCAGACAGGGTTTAGCCACCAGACAGCTTGGCACTGGCATCGGCATCGGGAGTGATGGCATGTCCTCCCTAGCGTATTTTATTGGCACATACCTAGGCGCCAGAGAGGCAGCGGTGGGAGGCATCTTGGCATGCCCACTATTGTCCCAAGCGGCCGCCTTCATATCAGTCAATGGACATGTGGCGGCTTAAATTTAATCTCTGTGTCAGGCCTAAATGTCCTGGTCGCCTAAATTTAATCTCTGCTAAATTTAATCTATGTGTCAGGTCCATATACCAGCCTAAACTTAATTAATCATGACGGCCCAAATCTCACTAGTTGTTTTAGCAGCTTGTTATGTGGCAGCCTCAATTTCTAGATTTGGGTCCTAGATCAGTATTCGAGATTTTAGGGTTAGTTTTGGGGTTTTTGAGTTTTGAAAAATTAGTGGTCAGTATTGGTGTATCTGAAATCAATTACTAGACTATTTGATAGTTAATTTTGAGAGAAGGCTAATCAGTTTTAGAAAAATACTATCTAGTACAAAAATTTTGATCAGGGTTGAGAAAATGCAATATATGCTAAAAGTATTCCAATTAGTTTTTGTGAGTTTAGAATTAATTTTGGAGATGCTAAAATGAGGACTCACAATGATCTATGGAAAATTTTATAAAAGGGGTTTAGGTTTTGCACCGTTAGCTATTAAGGGCTTCTGTCGTTAACACTGTTAGTATGTATTGATATGGTGCTACATAACATATATGAGTCCACTTTTTATTTTAAATAATAAAATTTTAAATTAATAACAGGGATCCCACTTTTAATAAAAATTAATATTAAAAACTAATTTTTATTAACAAAATTAATAAAAATTTTGAAAAATAGAAAATAAATTTTTAATTTTTATTAAAATTGAAAAAATATAAAATTAAAAAATAAAAATAAAAAGTAACATAAATAAAAATAAAAAAATTTATTAAAAATAAAAAAATTTATTAGAATCACCAATATCTAAACAATGGTTTTCAATAAGTGAGAAGAAAAATAAAAAAGAAAAAGTTTAATATCTTTTTTTTTTTTCTTTCATTTTCTCATAAACCAACAATACATAATTAATAAAATGAAAACAAATCAAGAACAAACAAAATTTCCCTCTCTCTCTCTCTCTCTGTGTAAATCTCTCTCCATCTCTCTCTATCTTGCTCTTTCTTTAAACCATGACTGCCATTTTGTTTTCATTTTTACCTCCACTATATTTCTTAACATTGTTGCTTCACTGGGCTACCCTATCATCACTATACTCTTGCTATATAAAGTTGCTCACAATACCCCAAAAGGAACCCTTCTTCCTTAAAATTGAAAGAATTAAGAGTTGAAGAAATGGCTTGGATGGAGGAGGTTCCATTGTTTTTCTAGTCTACGAAGGATATTATTGGAGTTTTCTTGTCTCAAAGAGAGGAGAAAACAAGTGTGAAATTGTTGTTGGGCTTGAAATTATTATTGTAGTTGATTGAATTAATAAGGATTTTGATTGAATTATTGTTAGATATGTGTTGTTTGTTTTGATAGAACACTTTAACCATAACTTTTTTTAGTTTATTATATAATCCTTTAATCAGAAATTAATTCTAACACATTGATTTTATTTAATCAGAATTCTTTAGAGGCCTATTTAATTTCCTCTTAATTTTTTTATTTTTTATTAAATATAATATAAATATATTAAATGTAAAAGAAATATATTATTTTTCTTTTTACATTTCCACATGGGTATGTTATATTATTAAAAAATAGAAAATGGGACCCACATTTGTCATGTAAATGTCATATCAATGCTCACTAACAATGATAATAGTATAGACCTCTAATTATTAATGGTGCAAAACCTAGTTCCCTTTTTGTCATAAAATTTTCCACATACCCATAAATATAAAAGGGTTAAATCACTTTATACTTTTTTTATAATTTTCTCAATTTTGTTTTACTCTCTTAAATTTTGGTCTTTGTATGGTGATTTTAAGCCAAATTTGATTGATCCTTGTCAAAAATTATGGGGTTGCTCGATAAGTTTTTTCATTTAAGTAGTATCAAAGCCACTCAAATTAGGCTAAAAATCCACATATTGTTTGTGCTTGGAAATTGGTGCTTTTGTTTGTTTTGAAAAATTGGATTTTGAGTAACAAAAGTGCCTTCTAGTTTATATTTTTCCATCCCTTGCATGAAGATTGTAGTTTTTAGTACCACATGACAACATTTGAGAGAGGATTAGTGTAATACCCAAGGTTTCCATAGTTCATTAAAGATGATAATGATGCCATAGAATATAATTTCAACAAGTACTTTGGTAGTGAAATGAAGATAGGCCCGAAAGAGCCTTTTTGATGATAAGTGGATTCTTTGCCTAATTAGCAAATCTAACATGTCTATCTGTGCATTAATGGATTAGATAAAATTTCTACGATAATAGATAAGGTATGTAATAGTATTAGAGAATGGAAATTAATATGCCAAAGAGAAAGAAAAGCAAGAAAATTACAAGAAAATGCTAAGTATGAAAATGTGCACAAATGAGCTTATTAATGGGCTTTTGGACCTAAGTCCATAGTTGGCCGGCCCACTAATGCCTAAAACATGGTGGGAATAAACCTTACTAAGGTTAGAAATAGTTAACTAGAGTTAGATTAGTAATAAGATGAGTTAGTCACAAAAATTGACTTAATAGCCACCAATTTTGACTAAATTCAAATTCTTAACCACGGCGAAATCTCACCTTTCTTACATCAAGTCTAAGTACATTTTTACTCTTTCCGCACTATCATGATAATCATCATCCATCTAGATGAGATCCTAGCCATTCAATTTGATTTAATCATGGCCATCCATCTTGATTTAATCATGGCCATCCATCTTGATAAAGTCCTAGCTATTGAATTGGTGTGATTAAATCACCACCATTCATCATTCCATATATACAAGTAAAAATATGTTTATTTCTCATGATTTTGCAAACTCTACACCAAAAACACAACTCCTACCAACCCCTCCATTATCATCATCATAGAAATTCAGTTCTAGACTTTCCAAGGTAAGGAAACATGCTCATTTCTTCCTTTATGTGTTCTAAGCATGAAATTAAAGTTTTATTAGTTGCAGATTTTCTTCATTTTCCCATCTAAATGAATCGGCCAATGAGAACTAGACTAGAAAATATTTATTTTATATGTTCTTTTATTTAAGATGGGAATTAGGCTTGAGAATTAAATGTCTAACAAGTGAAAACAAGCAATGGAAACAAAAAACTCACCTAAGGCATCTAAAGGGTAAGTAGGCAAAGAATTTGAGTTTGTGAAGGAAGTGTTTTGAAATTTATTTGGTAAGTTCTAAGGTTATTTTAGGTGGAGAATAATGATTTGGAAATGTCAGATTTGTCTAAATAAGCTTAGTTCATCATAAAAAATTTAACGAAACATAAACCAATGAAAAAAGGGATTTTGGATCTTAAAGGGTATTTTTGATGTTTGAACGATCATATGAACTTTCTATCATGCTTATTTCTTGATTTAATATGGTCAGTTTGAGAATTAGACAAGAAATTATTTGTTTTCCCCAAATTTGTCCTAAATTGGAAAATTGAAGTTTTCAAAATAGAATGATTTAATTGCAATTGTTTGATGACAATTGATTGTTTAAGTATTAATTTGATGGATTTATGATCAATTTAAGGATTGGATGAGGAATTAATGGTTTTCTCCAAATTCTAGGATTTAGGAGGAAATTAGAAATTTTGAGAATTGAACTTGAATTTATGAAATCAAAGGGGCAATTAAGCTTAAAAATGGTGTAACATGATTTGTATGATATTAATTTCAAAATTCTATTGATAGAAATAATTTCCCCAAATTTAATGAATTAGGTTCATTTATGGAATTGGAAGGTGAAAGTGAAATTAATTCCATTGAATATTGGAAATTGTTTAAATTGATTCTAATTTAGTAATATGAAGTTGAAATGTGAAATTGGGAGAAAAAGAATTATTTTTTCTTAAGTAAATATATTTGGCCATTTGGAAAGCAACTAAGGTAAAATGTTAAAATTAGTAATATGCATATGTATAATGTGTCTTGACCTTAAAGTAATAAGTTAGTACTATAATGAACAATATAAAAAGTGTTAACAAAGTTGAGTTAAATTTAAATTAACGACATAATAAAGTAGTGATTAATGTGTAATTGAAATACAAAATATGTAGAATCTAAAGACGATGGCACATTGTCCAAGAGTGCGAGGAGCACTAATAACACTAAGATTAAACATTTAGAGGAGCAGAGGAGCCCATGGTGAGTACTTAATAATATGATATGGTTTAGTATCATACTTGTGAGCAACCATTATTCGAACTACCATCCATTGAAATGCCCTTAATTTGATATTGAACATGAGTTGCCTTATTGATTATTGAGGCATTGAATATAATAATTTTATTGTATGGCATTCGGCCATTGTAAGACCATTTACATTATTTCCATATTATGACCAATGATGAGAACCATTCACATACTATTATATTTTCTATTGAATTCCTATTATGAATTTTATACATGCCCTTCTATTGATACCTATTGTCAAGCAAAAATCCCCTCTAATGTGGGTAATATATTGGGCCTCGTGCATTTGGTATAAGCCTGCTGATAGGGTGAGAGTACCTAACCTCTGCTAAGGGGGATGCCTAGCTGTAAGACTTGACGAGTCTTATGTAATGTGATATGTGTGAGTGAGCAAGATTTAGGCTACCACTCTTTTATTTATATGTGGGAAGCATATCGCTTCCAAGAATTTATTATTTCTGATAAAAATATTGTTTTTGTTCCAAATGAGAAATTGAATTCATAATGGCAAATTTGATTAATATCACTCCATTGTTACAATGAGCCTATATGATAATGACCTATTAAATCACCTTTCATTGTATTATTATGTACTCATTGAGCTATGTCTCATTTTGTAGTTGTTTAAATTTTTCAAGGAAAGGTGTCGAGCTAGCAAGGTAAATTCCAAGCCCTATTCTTTCACTTGGAAATTGCTATGCTAATTTTGATGTTTTGAATTTTGGATATATAACTCTGAATTCTAGTACTCTAAACCTCAATGGTTACTAAAGGTTTAGTACTAATATGTTATTAGATTTATAAGTACTATAAACTATACTGTAATTAGTATTACACTAGTATATTAAGTAATGGTTATATGGATGATGACATGAAATATGAAATGAGAAATTAAACATGATGAAAAATCGAAAATAAATGTGATGAATATGAAAATGGTATTAATGAGCATTTGGCAATATTTAAAAATGACAAAGTAGCAGCTGGCAATAAGGAAAGATAATTGGGTTCCAATCTTGGGATAAAGTTCAACACGGTAAATGGTAAAAAATAATAAGTTAAATGGGGTTCTATGGGTTTAGTTGATTTTATGTCTTTCTATGCCCTAGGACTATCATGGCTTAAAAAGTAAATCGTGCCAAAGTTGGTATCAGAGCAAAGATTTAAGTCTAATCTAAACTTTATAAAAATTGCAAGTTATAGGTTAAACCATGGAGCATAGGAATTCCTTCTTATCATTTGAAGTCTATCATTAATTCTAATCCACACTATCCATGAAAGTTTAACTCCTTACTATTATGTGTGATGTGTTTATGATGGCTGGGAAAAGAAATAAATTAATATGAGAATGTATGTACCAATATGGGTAAATGCAAATGTAAAGATTTGACACATGTGCTAAATGCTCTATATGAAATTAATATGATCTAAATGATACATATGGCCAAGCTATATGCTATGGAAATAGGATAATAAGGATAAAACATTCATAAGAGAAAATGACTGCATATGTATAAAAGTGTATAAATGAATATGTATATATGTTTTATTAGGAATAAATTTCCTATTATAATTAACTGTCAATTATTGATATGGTTTAGTGCAATCGATGTTTCTGAAAAATATTTACATAATACGAATAATGACGAAGGCATGCTAAATTCTTTGTGCCAATGATGTTTGTGCATGACAACTGTTAGCTAAATGCTATTCAGAGAAAACTTAATTGTGATTTTATGTAAAGTTTATATGATGTGAATAGTGACATGAATATGCCTACTCTTGCGTATACTAAAGTATGTGCTATGTTTAGGATACAAGATATCCTAAGGCCAATTGTATAATAGTGGTGAAGTGTCAAATTAATGTTGCTTTACATATTGTATTGAGAGGTGATTCTTACAAAGAGTCACCTAAGTTTAGATGACCGACTTTATAAATGAGAAAAGAATGAAATTCATCGAAGGTGATCAAAGCAATAAGGTAAAGACTGTATGAGTTAAGGTGAAAGAAAAATGGATTTGAACCAAAAGGAATGGATGCCATCTCTTGAGTACTCTTTAGAGACTCTACTAGCCTAAAAAGGCAAGGATTTCTCTATCACTTATGTAAATATCAAGTATAGTCAAATGAAGAATATTAACCTATGTGTGATATGAAAGAGGATCATTTCGTACCTAAGGACGGAAGTGATCAATTGCGTATGTGTTAATATGACCTTTTAAAAAGGTGTTATTGTATGTGTGACTGGGAAGTTTGAGGAACTCCAAAGTTAAACGTGCTAGACCTAGGAAAATTTAAGGATGGTTGACCTCCTGGGAGGTTCTCGAGCCTACTAAGGGAACAAAATCGTGAGACCAATAAAGGACCAAAGCGGACAATTTCTAATATGATTTATTTTTGGATCATTCCAAAAGATAGGTGCATGGAATTATCAATTACATGAAGGTATATATGATTAAAGAACAATCTTTAAAAAGAAAGTAAGGAGTGAAGGAGGGTTTAACTTAAAAAGAATTAGTGTAAGTTAAGAACAAATCAATGTAAATAAATGGATTGATTATGGACAAAATACCTCATATTGAGAATGAGTTGACAATGGGAAAAATACCTGTAAAATAAGATGAATATGAAATTGGAGAACTATATATTAGTTAGAAAAAAAAAATTAAATGTGGTCAAGTAAAGTAATTATGATGTGGAAAGGTGAAATAGTGAATGCGAAGGCAAATAATATATGAGAAAATAAGGGAAATAATGAAGTATAGAATTACAAGAATCAAAGGAGTAAAAGTTATAACATAAAAGGAGTTTATGAAACTGACTGATTAGACAAACCCCGTTTAAGGGAAGTATTTTATGATGAAATTAAACTAATGATAAGATATTAAAATAGATGCCATAAGAAATGGTAAACTTTGGAAGTAACTAAATGAAGTAAGTATGAAATGAATTAAGTTTTAAGGTGGAAAATATAGGAAATCATAGGGTAAAGGAGATTATAAGGATTAAAGAAAATGTAACATAAGGAATGAAATAATGATAAGGATAAGATTATAAAAAGGTAAGTAGGAGAAAGTTATAGAGACAAATGAATGATAGAAAAGTTTAGCTCAAATAGGATGAATACTTGAACAAGGAAAAAATTGTCAATAAGGTGCTATAATTAGGACTAGTCCTAATAGATCATTGATTTGATGTAATATAATCAATTGGTTAAAGTGATGGTTTTTGTTAAATATATTAAGTAAGAATAAGAAGTGTAAATGTTTAAGAGTGACCCAAATTTTAAAGAGTGCGAAAGACCATATAAGTATGGGAGAATAGAGTTGATGGGATTTTAATGCGGTTGGTGCATGTTCCAAACAAATTAGACCTAGAGAAAAGAGAATGTGAAATCATTAAGGAATGAGTGAATCAATGTGAAGTGCATAAAGAGTTATGTAATATGACATGTGTAATTCTTGAGAAGAATTTGACTTACAGAAATATGAATGTTGGTGGGAAACATTATGAAGCGAAAATATCTCATTATAGTGAGAGCATGACTTGAAATGTTAATTCAAATGTTAAACTCTAATATAACGAATCAATGGTATCTACTCGATTGGGACAATGCCTCATGATGGGAAAGTAAATAAGATCAGCCATTGGATGTGAAAGTCATGAAATGAGAAAATCCATTAGTTAAAGAGATAATGTGATGAAACAACATGGTTGAGGAAATCGATGCCTCCTCCTTATTACTATAATGGCAATTTTATTGCCTAAAAGTAAAGGAGCTCACTCAACTCTTACACTCATCTACATAGTGAAACAAATTAAATAATAAGAACTGCTTGATAAATAAACTCAATTTCTAAGGAAATTACTAATGAAGCATGGCTCTTTATTTAGAGGCTTACAAGGGTAATGGTATAATTCCACTCATAAGTGCTCTAATAGGTACCGTTTAATGCCACTCGACTAGTGACAAAGTTAATGGTATTAGTTCCCTAGGGGTCATTCCTAGAAATAAAGAGGATAAGTTCACATAGAGAATAACATATTCAAATGCAAAAGAAGAAAGTATTTCAAGGTAGCCATAGTTCAAACAATGGCTTGAAGTAATAAAGTAAGAAAAAAAAAAAGAACTAGTCAAAATAAGGACATGGATATGGGAAAAGGAAAGTTGACATGAGTTTAATAATTGAGATGCCCAAAATTATCAAAAAATGAAGAATGAAAGGGAGATAGAAGATACAATCTAAGTATTAGAAATTTTCATAAATCATAAATGGGCCATATATTTGAGTAATAGAAATAAAAATTCTGATAACCATGTTAGAATGTACCTGGGTATGGTGTCAACCAAGTGAAATTGTATTTCTCCATTGTACCTATCAAGACATAAGTCAAGAATCAGAAAGAAAGGTGATCAATAAATTGACAATCAAATAAGGGAAACAAGTAAAAGAGAAGGAAATGCATAAATATATATATTAGTAAGAATTGAAATTGAAGTACATGACATGTACAATGATTAAGTTTAATTGGAAGTATTACAAAGAAAACTTGTAAACTTAAAAGAATGTATGTGCTTTATTAAGCTCGATAGGAAGACCTTTATTAAATCTTCATTAAAGAATAAATGGACCTTCTTTAGGAAGAGAAAAGAGGAAATCAAACTATCGGATATGAGGAATCGAAAAGGAGTTGGACTAGAATAGTAGTACAAATACATGAGACTTATTATGATAAATTTTCCAAGTAAAGTAAAATGAAAAAAAAAAAAGTACAGTACGAGATGGAATAGAATTATTCAAAGTTTGGTAGTAAATATCTGGTCATCTTAATAGAATTGATGCAATGATTGATACTCTAAGTAAGAAGTTGATGAGAAAATTTTCATAGTAGTATATAGAAAGAACCATTACTAGAAAACTAGAAATAACTACCTAATAGAGGAGTACAATTAAAGGAAGATGAGTTACAAATGTTACTAACTCATTTTAAAAGGACTAAGACCCATAATTGAAATAAAGAAGATCCATAATTGAAATAAAGAACTTGCAGAAAGGATAATACCCATAAGTATTATGATCATATATATGCATCTAATAAAAGTAAATAAAAGGTAAAGAGATTTGGAAAGGAACACACCACATCCCACAAAATGTTACCCAAATCCCATAAGGATGCACCATAATATGAGGAATGGTTATAGTAAGCAAAGCAAAGAAAGACATGATAAATTTTCTAACATTAAGCACAATTGTCAATAAGAGAAATTCAAAGGATTGAGTCTGTTCCAAACTATTTTAAAGATAAGGTGGCCAAGGTGTGGAAGTGCCTCACTATGAATTATGTACCTAAAATGCTAGGAACTCTAGAAATGTGTGATTCCATATAGATCATTGTTAATGTATTAATAAGGACAACTCATCCTTTAGAGTTAAAATTACATAGAAGTCTAGTCCTAATTACAGTAGATAAAGGAATATAATTGCCTCAAGATTTTAAGGAACACTATGAAAGACATCAGATGCTTATTGAAATCCAATGCTTTTCTACTTAGGTATTAAAGAATCCATTATGAGAACATGATGTGAATTTGGGAATAGTTGGATTAAGTATCTTCTACTGATGTTGAAATGGATCCTTACAACATGCAGTATGGGAACACGTGTTGCTTTTAGTCTAAATGGATGACAAGTACGACAAGGCATCATATATAATATAGTGAATTATAATAAAAGTGATACTATTTTTAACAAAAAAAAATTTCACCATATGATGGAAATCACATTTCTAAAATTCTTTATGAAATGAGTAATGAGATTCAATAAGAAGAGAAAGTTATCCCTCCGACTTGTCAAACCTTTCGAGATTCTTAATAGAATTAGAAAATTTTCATGCAAGCTATCATTGCCTCATGTAGTGGAGCATGCCTACCTAGTTTTCCATATATTAATGTTGGGGAAGTATATATCCAATCCTCTATATGTGCTATAACCATAGTTGATTAAGGTTGATGAGATATTTCTTATGAATAGATTCCAATTGTCATTTGGACAGGCAGTAAGGAATCTTAGGAATAAGGAAACATCAATGGTAAAAGACCAATGGCATAATCATGATGTGAAAGAATGCACATGGAAAAGTAAAAACGATATGCTTCAAAAATACCACAATTAATCTAATCATAATGGATAAGTTCTTTAGAAATTCGAGGACCAATTTTTTTTAAGAGAGGTAGAATGTAATACTCAAGTTTTCCATAGTTCACTAGAGATGATAATGATGCCATAGAATATAATTTCAATAAGTACTATGGTAGTGAAATGAAGATGGGCCCAAAAGAGCCTTTTAGATGCTAAGTGAATTATTTGCCTAATTTGAAATTCTAACATGTCTATATGTGCATTGATGGGTTAGATAAAATTTGTATGATAATGTATAGGATATGTAATTGTATTAGAGAATGGGAATTAACATTCCAAAGTGAAAGGAAAGGAAGAAAATTATAAGAAAATGCTAAGTATGAAAAGGTGCACAAATAAACTTATTAATGGGCTCTTAGACTCCAAGGCCCAAGTGCACTAGTTGGCTAGCCCACCAATGCCTATAACGTGGTGGGAATAAACTTTACTAATGTTAGAAATAGTTAACTAGAGTTATATTGGTGATAGGATGAGTTAGTCACAAAAATTGACTTAATAGCCACCAATTTTGACTAAATTCAAATTCTCAACCACAATGAAATCTCTCCTTTCCTACATCAAGTCTAAGTACTTTTTTACACTTTCCACACCATCATGATAATCATAATCTATTTAGAGATCTTAGCCATCCAATTTAATTTAATCATGGTCATCCATCTTGATAAAATCCTAGTCACTGAATTAGTGTAATTAAATCAACACCATTTATCATTTCATATATATAAGTAAAAATATGTTCATTTCACACCATTTTGTAAACTCTACACCCAAAACACATCTCCTACCAAAGAAAAGCCCCTCCATATTGTCATCATCATAGAAATTCTATTTAAGACTTTCCAAGCTAAGAAAAACATGCTTATCTTTTCCTTTTTGTATTCTAAGCATAAGATTAAAGTTTTATTAGTTGTAAATTTTCTTCATTTCCCCCATCTAAATGAATCAGCCAAATGAGAACAAGACTAGAAAATATTTATTTTATATATTCTTTGATTTAATATGGGAATTGGGCTTGAGAATTAAAGGTTTAACAAGTGAAAATAAATAATGGAAACAAAGAGCTCACCTAAGGCATCTAAAAGGTAGGTTCGGCCAAGAATTTGAGTTTGTGAAGGAAGTGTTCTAAAATTCAGTTGGTAAACTCTAAGGTTATTTGGGTGGAGGATAATGGTTTGGAAGTGTCAATTTGTCTAAATAAGTTTAGTTCATCACAACAAATTCAAGGAAGCATAAACCAAAGTAAAAGGGGATTTTGCATCTTAAAGGGTATTTTTGATGTTTGAACGATCATATGAACTTTCTATCATGCTAATTTCATGACATTATAAGTTTTCCCCAAATTTGCCCCTAAGTTGAAAATTTGAGGTTTTCATGAAATGGAATGATTTAATTACACTTGTTTGATGTGAATTGATTGTTTAAGTATTAGTTTGATGGATCTATGATCAATTTGAGGATTGTATGAGGAATTAATGGTTTTCCCTAAATTCTATAGTTTTGGAGAAAATTGAAAATTTTGAGAATTAAACTTGAATTCATGAAATTGAAGGGGAAATTAAGCTTGAGAATTGTCTAACATGATTTATATGATGATAATTTTAAAATTCAATTGATAGAAATATTTTTTTCTAAAATTTAATGAATTAAGTTCATTTATGAAATTGGAAGGTGAAAGTGGAATTAATACCATTGAATATTGGAAATTGTTTAAATTGATTCTAATTGAGTAATATGAAGTTTAAAGGTGAAATTGGGAGGAAATGAATTATTTTTCCTTAAGTAAATTTATTTGACCATTTGGAAAGTAACTAAGGGAAAATGTTAAAATTAGTAATATGTATGCATATAGCATGTCTTGACCTTAAATTAATAAGTTAGTAGTACAATGGAAAAGATGAAAAATGTTAACAAAGTTGAGTTAAATTTAAATTAATGATATAATAAGGTAGTGATTAATGTGTGAAACACAAAATGTGTAGAATCCAAAGACAAGGGTAAGGACATTGTCTAAAAATGGGAGGAGCACTACTAGCACCAAGATTAAATATTAACAGGAACAAATGAGTCCAAGGTGAGTACTTAATAATATGATATGATTTGTACCATACTTGTGAGCAACCATTATTCAAACTACCATCCATTTAAATACACCTTAATTTAATATTAAATGAGTTGCCCTATTGATTATTGAGCCATTGAATATAATAAATTTATCATATGGCATTTGGCCATTGTGAGCCCATTTATATTGATTCCATATTATGACCAATGATGAGAACCATTCATATATTGTTATATTTTCCATTCAATTCCTATTATGAATTTTATTTGTGCCCTTTTATTAATACCTATTGTCAAGTAGAAATTCCCCCTGATGTGAGGTAATACACCGGGCCTCGTGTAATTAATATAAGCCTACAGATAGGGCGAGAGTACCTATCCTCTGCTAGGGGGAACACGTAGCCTTAAGAGCTTATTAGTCTTACGTAATATGATATGTGTGAGTGAGTAAGGCTTAAACCGCCACTCTTTTATTTGTATATAGGAAGCACAACACTTCCAATAGTTTATTATTTCTGTTAAAGATATTGTTCCTATGCTAAATGAGAAATTGAATTCATAATGGCTAATTTGATTAACATCGCTCCACTTATAGTGAGCCTACCTTGATAATTACTTATATACTCACCTTATATTATATTATTATGTACTTATTGAGCTATATCTCATTCCATAGTTGTTTAAATTTTTTAGGGCATGGTGACAAGTTAACAAGGTAAATTCTATGCCTTGTTCTTCCACTTGGAAATTACTCTACTAATTTTGATGTTTTGAAGTCTTGGATATATAACTCTAAAGTCTAGTACTCTAGAGTTTTATGGTTACCAAAGGTTTAGTACTAACATGTAATCAAATTTATATGTACTATAAACTATACTGTAATTATTATTATGCTAGTATATTAAGTAATGGATATATGAGTGATGACATGAAATATGAAATGCGAAATTAAATGTGATGAATATGAAAATGGTATTAATGAGCATTTGCTAATATATAAAATGACAAAGTAGTAGCTAGCAGTTTAAGATTCAACACGATGAATGGTAAAGAATAATAAGTTAAACGGGGTTCTACAAGTTTATGTAACTTTATGTCTCCCTATGCCCTAAGATAGTCATGGCTTAAAAAGTGGGTCGTGATAATTAGGGTCAGATCAAACTGTTAATGCATAGTAAAGATTGTGTGTTGGCAGTTTAGTTGTTAGCTCTTGAGCCTTGTGCCTATTTAATTCTTCCCTATTCCCATTTGTATCGAGAATTATATTCCATAAGAGTGGAATGGATCCAAAAAAGGTGTTCTGATAACCTTCCTTTGAAAAGGGATGAGTTGCACAGTCACCTATTGAATAGATGAGGTAGTGGCCTAGTGAGTTAGGCTTTAAATGATCATAGGCTTGTGAGGTGGATATGAACCTTTAAGTCAAACTTAGGCTTGATGACCTTAGTTAGTTGGGTTTGTTGGTCTTAGCTTTAGTCTTAAGTGAACTTTATTTCTTTAGTTTGATGTGTAGGATTTATCACTTAAATGGTTTTTCTTTTTTTAGTTTTAGCTAATGTTAAAACTTAACATCAATTAAAATAAGATAAAAACATATTTGTTATGAAATAAAGAATAATTATAGAGAATAGAGAAATGAGAGAATAGAAGAGAGAATAAATTTCTTTGTGTCTAACTTTATTGATTGTAACACCTATTTATAGGTGTAAAAAGCTATAGAAATAGGAATAAAAATAAAGTTATATTTACATAAGAATATTTATCTATAGAGATAGGATAGACATCCAATCTTATCACAATACTTAAATATTATCACAACACTCCTCCTTAGATATCTATTACAAAGAATATAACTCATTAAAAACCTTACTAAGAAAAAACCTTGTGGAAAAAAATCTTAGTGAAGGAAAAAGAGTACATTATTATTGTAGAATTTGAGCTATAATACTGCCTCATTAAAAACCTTGCCTGGAAAATCCAATGGGACAAAACCTAGGCTAAGGAAAAAAGAGTACAGTGCATAAAAATCTCCCCCTCATGAAAATATGATAAAGATCTCTTAATCAACGCATGCTAATTTTATTCACCAACTTCTCAAATGTGCTTGTAAGGAGTGCCTTTGTAAACAAATATGCTAAGTTGTCAAAACATATACTTAATGATGTTTAAGTAATATCCACATATAATAATTTATTTACATTACTCCCTTAGAATATTACTTGCACCATGAATATATCTCGTTAAAAACCTTGCGAGAAAAACCAAGTGAAAAATATAGCAAAGAAAAAGAATACAATTCATGCATTATTCTGTCATTGTATAGATTGTCTCATTAAAACCTTTCATCAAGAAAACTTTATGAGATAAAAACTTGACTAAGGCAAAAGAGTACAATCTTACATTAATTCGCTTCCTTTAATGAAGACAATATCTCAACATGGTGCATATCAATCGATGAAACAATAATATTTCAATATCACATTATGTGGTAGCTTAATAAAAAAAGTTATTTTTTGAGCAAATTTAGTGGATATCAATTTCATCCCTCTTCTAGAGTTTATGCATTTAAAAGAATTTGAGTAAAACATGTTTACTTTATCCACTTTATTTTGTGCAATATAGGTTGTGTTAATTTCAAATAACATAATGGGAGTATCTTTAATTGAGGTTCTTCAAGACCATGAAATTGCAATATAACTAGTTTAAGATCCATCATTATGATGATCAAGTAAATAACTAGTGTTGATAAGATGATGCAATAGTACTTTGAAGATAACATAATAAGTATCTTGCACCATTCTAATATTAGTTAGTGCAAAATTCTATTTAGCTAGGAAATTTACTACAAATGTAATATCAATCTTAATACAATTTGCAAATGCTCCTACAACACTCAATACGGTACTTTAGGACCAAATAACTCATCATTATCTTCTTTAGGTCTAAAAGCGTCTCTTTTCACTTCTAGTGAATGGAACACGATTGGATTTATCTATGCAAAATTATTTAAATATCTTTTCTACATAAGCAGACTGGTGTATAAAGACACCTTGATTATCAATCTACATATCGATACAAATTTTTGCTTGAACTCACTTTTCAGATAGTACATACTTTCTTGAGTTCATCAAAAAGTCCCAATGATATTTAGATCATTAACATATACTACAATAATAGCCAATTTATGGTCTTTTATGAATACATAGTGAATCATTCACATATCATTCTCTTAGTGAGATATTCATCTTTATGAGGCTTTTCTTCAGGAGATTTTGTGAGTGACCTTGCTTTTTTTTTTCCTGTAAATTCTTATCTTTAGGTCATTCATGCTTCTGACGTGTGTCGAGCTTAATTTGATTTTTATTTTCAATTAGAATCGTGACCCTTACTACAGTATTAGAAGCTAAAATATGAGACTATTGTCACTTTTTGGCATATATTAATGCATTTGACAGTTGAGTTGCAATTTGTTACAACTGTATTATTTTTATGAACTAATTGTCACTTCTAGTTCATTTTGACTTAAAAATGGATCCAAAATACAGTTTTAATTCTAGGAAATTTCTCGACACTCTTTAGCACTACAAGTGCTTGATTTCCCTATAATGTCAAGAAATGTGTCTTATTAAAATAAATCTCAAGTCTCCTTTATTGACCCATTTTCACATATTGAAGTGGTGCTATTAATACATACATGGCACAACCACAAGCCAGCAAATGAGAAGTATTAGGCTTATATCCATGTACAAGTTGTAAGGAGAGCATGTATGATATAATGGCATGTCATGCCAAATATTTGATTATTGAACTTCAAGTTCAATGCTTGAACTATAGGTTCAAGTAACATGTTCTGTATGTAGACTAGAGATAATAAAATTGCACAACTTATTGATAAAATAGAATATAATTAAAATGTAAAAACATTTGGAATAAAATCCACCAAAACAATAATGACAATAATAATGCAAGATTTTGGCAAATTAATTACTCATTCAGGGAGTCTATATAAAAATTATTGATATTGAGCTAAGTTGTATCCTCTATATAGGTTGTTTCTCTTCCATAATTTCTATGATAAACTAAATGTTACTCACTCTTAAATTTAACTATGATTTGTGCCCATTATTCATAATATTATTTACAGCATTCGCTTCAAGGAATGCTACTAGCTTAATGAATTCTCATTAGTAATTTATTGATCCTTTTCAGCTATAAGTTCAAATATTTTGTAAATTTTCACTCTCTTAAATATTGCTGTAAGAGCATATTAGAGGCATGAAAAAATAGTATATATCTTCTCTTAGCATATCATACTTTGTAATTTTATTACCAAACAATTTCTGCTATGAAGTGAATCTAAATATAGTTCACTTATATTATGAAACAGACTTAAAATCTTATAGGTGAATTTAGCCAATCATATTGAATTTGTGGTAAGACCACAATTTTCAAGTGTACAAATCTTTAAAACTCTTCTAGAGAAGATAAAAATTCTTCATAGTAAGATTTTCAATTTTTAAATCTTCATTTAAATGAGGTAGGAGTACGATTATAGCCTTTGTTTCAGTTTTAACTACAAATTTAAATTGGACACTGCAAAAATTTATCTCAAAAATTCATTTTGATATTTTAGTATCAAGAATTCACATCAAATAACTAATATCATAAAATTCAATTTTAACTAAATTGGACATTAACTATATTATTACTACCAATTCTAGTAATGAAATATAATCACTCTCATCGAATAAATAAAGCAATTTGTAATAAAAAATTAATGCCCAAAATTAATAAAGGCCTTATTTAATAATAAGACAATAGATATTCACATGAAAATCACACAAATTTTGGTAAATATATCGAATGAGGATATCTCCATCTCATATCAAATTCACATTTATCATTAAAACTATTTATAAATATCAGAATTAAATTTCTCTTCAAAGCAATCACATGGTACTCATATATGCATAAATATCACGACAAAATGTATTTTAGGCATACCTACCTTGTGGTCTTTGAATCTTTATTATGCATCTTACATTTTTTCTTGAATATAAATATTTAGTTTCACAATGTTATGAATCGATATATACTCTCAAATTAAATTAAGATAAAAACCCGATGTTTTCCAAATAAGTAGCACAAAACGATAAAAAATATTAAAAAAAATTACTTGGCTAAATTTAAATAAAAGAAAATTGACAATTAATTAATACAAATAAGTAGTTCAAAACATGAATCAAATGTAAAAAGATTAATATAAATATTAATCTTATCTCAGATGCATAACATATAGATGAACTATATTTAATTCAACTAACCACCATTTAATATATGCACAAATTTCCTTTTGTTTACTATTATTGAAGCCCAATAAATCAATCTATTCGGCAAATCATTTTGATTTCAATGATAAATTAAGATTAAAAATCATAAACAAATTCATCGCAAAAATAATCAAACAACTCATCAACAATAACAATACCTAGTTCAATAGTTATTGATTAGCAAACTATGACTAAAATCTATTAATCATGACTTCGTCTAGTAATATATTCATTGTAAAATATTAATAGTAAGGATAAGAGTCAGGATATGAAACAAGAAAATAGTATTAGATAACAAAGACAATTTAGAGAGAAATCATATAAAAAAGCTCTTTTCTTGGGTTTATCCAATCCAAGTCCTTATTTCTTGAGGATTAGAGTACTAATTCATCAAGAACTAGTAGAATACCAATTTAAATGTTAGTTTTTCAAAAATTAGGGAAAGTATTAGTTTTTCAAGAACTATTTCTGAAACTATAAATACTGTTAGTTCTTTAGGAACTATAGGGAAATTTAGTTCTTCAAGAATTTAGGATAACGATTTAAGAATCTTATATTTTATTTATTTATTTAATTAGTTTTTCAGGAACATGGGATATTAATATTTTAACAAATTGGGATATTAAATTTCCAAGAATTTAGAATACTTTAATTTTAAAAGTCAATTTTTCAGGAATTTATATCTTAGCTATTTATTTAATTAGTTGTTCAAAAGCTATAGATTATACTAGCTCTTTGAAAACTAGAATTTAAAATACAAGTTTTTGAGAAACTATATATAATACTAGTTTTTCAAAAATTGGAATTTTATTAATTAATATCAAATAATATCTTTATAAAAGAAATTACTATGATCACAATAATTAGATGTAAAAAAATTATAAATTGTTACTTGATAAAATGTTATATCATTATAAAAAAACAAAAAACATGGACTATGGCTTATTAATATCTTGATGAGAAATTAATATATTTATATCAAAAAAAAAAAAAAACTTTATGTGGTTAAATCTTTGTAAAAAAAACAAAATTCCAGCCAAGTATAATGAAAACTTGGCCATATTTATATACAGGGTACTGATTATATTCTGCGCTTTCTTTTAAATAAAGTTCCAGCCAAGTGAAACGTGCTGGTGTAAAAAGTGTATATATAGGAAAATAGTCTGACTTTAAAAGCAAAGTGCAAAGAGTCTGACTTTAAAAGCAAAGTGCAAAGGTATACTTACATAGAGATGAAACCGACGCAAAAAAATAAAATAAAATAAAAACTTTAAAAAATAATATTTCATGTTAATAATGTGTTATGAAATAAAAAATAATTATAGATAATAGAAAAAAAAAGAGAATAAATTTTTGTGTATCTAACTTTATTAATTGTAATACTTATTTATAAGTATAAAAAGTTATAGAGATAGAAATAAAAATAGAATTTTATTTGTATAAGAATATATATATCTATACAGATAGAATAGACATTTAATCTTATCAAAATATTTAAATATATCACAACAAGATTTTAGTTTTATTTAACTGCAATTAAAATAGATTGATTGTCTAACTCAAATATTATGTTTGATAGATGGTAGAAATTGTCATATGCAATATCACCGCATTGCATATAGATATAATAATAGTAGGTCATGCTCTTCACATGCTTGTCTCAATTACCATAAGACAACGACTGAAAGACCATCATTCGTTTGAGAGGGAGAGGAAAGATAGGAAAATTTGTTTGATAAGCTCAGACTCTAATTTTATAATTATCATATTAAAGTAATAAAAACACCCTGAAAATTATTAAGGCCTGAAAATCATGTATTGTTATATCATAAACCAAAGTTTATAATACTATGTGCACCTCCTACGTAGTCCCCAATATTCACAGCATATGTCAACTTTTCTTGCCTTTTTCTTTTTTCCTTCAACGTGTTCTTTTTTTTCCCCCTTTTTTTCACTTTTCTCATTCATTTTAATATTTATTTTTATATTCTGATTCTTATTCAGATTTTTTTCCCTATTTTTTTCTTTCTTTTTTAATTTAATTAATTAATTATCTTTTTTTTTCAAACTTTCATCAGTCTAGTAATACATTAATTTTACAATTCAAAATAATTGGACCCCAGATAACTATCTTACCATTCAATAATTAGCATGCAAATTATAAATTATAATATTGCAAAGTAAACTTAGCCATATAAAAAATAAAGTAAATTATTATTCTTAAAAAAATAAATTATTAAAATCTTCCATATATGATAATATATTTTATTAATGATTTTAATTTTTCAATGAAAATATAAATTTAATCACACTTTAGTATTAATATTTTAAATTATATTACATATTATTTCTCAAAAATTTAAATTTTTGACAGAGTTGGTATCAGAGCTAAAGGTTTAAGTCTTACATAGGCTTAATAACTATGTGAACTATAGGTTAAACCATGAAGCATAGGAATTCTTGTTGTTGTTGAATTGTATTGCTTAGCTAGACTTGCTTTAATGATACATGTTAGTTATTTCCTTATCTTTATGAATCATGTGTACATTGTTGTATTGTTGTATTACTATGTTATACTGTTTGAATGTGGATGTAGATGCCACAAATCCATAACCCTGTTAGAGAAAGGGAAGTATCGGATGCTGCTTTGCCTGCTCCACCTGAGCTTGAAGAGACGAATCTAAAAGAGGATCTTGATCTAGTTTGGGTGGTAAGGAAAGCACAATATGAAGAAGCGATGAGGAAACTTAATATGTTAAGAGAGGAAGTATGGAGCTTAAAAAGAATGATACGAAATGTGAAACGGAAGTTAGCTCGAATTAGGCACATACATCAAAATCTGGAAGCAGAGCCAGTTCCACCACTCCATGATGTTATGCCGAGTTTCCCCGAGCATCTATTTATAGCTTGTGGTAGATTAGATCATTCAGAGGAAAGATGTCCTATTAAGAGGCGTATGTTATCCACTTCGTTATTGTCTACAGACCATAGACATGTGGGCCCTAGGGAAAGTGAAGTTGAGAATAGTGAAAGGTGTTTGAGGATTTAAGAAAAATAGGGAGAGGAACGAATGTATTTTGGCTAAGATTTTGGTGAAATAGTTGACATGTATGTACATGTAAAGGATAGTCTAATCTAAAAGATAACCAATGGAATGTATATAAATCCTTTTGTATACATATGATGTGCTAATGTTAAATAAAATATGAAGAATTGGATCTTATTGAACAAGGCATTACTCCTTTCTTTACATAAGATTGGTTGAGTTTATATGGGAAAGCCAAAACCCAATTTAGAGAGAATAAGGGAATTATCTTAGACAAAAATTGGAGTTGTCTAATTGGAAATTGGTTCCTAAACAAATAATAAGTCATGATTGAGTTGGGATACCAAAAATGATAACTTTAAAGCCTAAAAAACATTGAAAGTAATGGAAATTAGAAGAGAAAATAAATTATGTAAAAGTTGACATGCCCAGGGACACGGGCGTGTTCCTGGCCATGTAAATAATTGGGATTTGGCATAGCTAGGCAGTAGCCAAACACGCCCAGGAACACGGGTGTGTTCTTGGCCGTGTTGGAAATGAAAAATGGAAGGCTGTAGGTAGTAGCCAAACACGCCCAGGAACACGAGCATGTTCTTAACCGTGTTGGAGCTTACACTCAGCTTTCAAAATTTGTGCAATTTCTTCTTGTAATCATGTTTGACTCTCCATGTTTTGACCTTTCTCCCATTTGAATTATTGTTATCAAACATTGATGTACATCTTAAATCTCTAATTTAAGAAATAACTCATTCTTGTACTCTTGAAATCATGGCTAAATTATTCTATCTAGTGCTTTCGTGAATTTCCTCATTCGTGTTCTTGTAATGAGACCATTGAAAAGGTAAGTTGGATCCTAGTATTATATGTTTTCTTGACTATGTTATGAAAGGTATCTAAGAGATAATGAATTGGTTTATGATATGTGTAAGCAAATGATTAAATGATATGTGACATTGTTGAATGATATGTCTATATGAAATTGTTAGAAGTTATGAACCATTAAGGTTATGAAATGACAGGTAATAGTAAATAGCAGTTAGTGTGACTGCAAATGATATATATATATATATATATATATATATATATATATATATATATATATATATATATATATATATATATATCGAGATACATATAAGATGAGCTAAAAGAAAGTATTATTAATGTTGTGGCTTATATTCTACCTCCTAGAATAGAGCAAAAGAGACAAAGATCTCAAGAGACCAAGAGCATCACTCCAGATGCAGCATCTAATGTTGCATCGGTAAGGGATGATGATAGGGAGTCACCTCGATCAAGACAACACATAGTAGATATAAGATAACGAGGACTGCCATGAGACATAGATGCATTGATGCAAGATAATCAAGATGCATTGATGCAAGATAATCAAGAACTAAGGCGGCAACTTGAGGAACTGGGGCGAAGGCAGGAAATGCCTCCATTGCCTCCACCACCTATAATGCCACCTATTCCTAGAGTTGAAAATATTCCTCCTCTCCCACTAAGGGCACCACACCGTGTTGGAAGAAGAATGTTACCAGAAAAGGGAGTTTTAGTGAATGATTTTAAGAAGATGAAACCCTTTGAGTTTAAAGGAGAAGAAGGGGAGGATCCCCAAGAGTTTTTAGAGGAACTATATAAGATAGCTTAGAGACTATCATGCTCTGATGAAAAGCTAATTAAACTAGCGGGGCTATAACTCAAAAAGGATGCATGGGAATGGTTCTAGAGGGAGATTGAGGAACTACTGTATGAAGACGACCTTCCTATATGGGTTGAGTAGCCAACAATGGGGAGGCTCTACCTAAAGCTTGGAATGACTATATCAAAGTATGCTCGAGAATTTAAACGTCTAAGCAAGTATGCCTCTCACATATTACCTACTGAAGCAAGTAGGGTTGATTGATTCTGAAGAGGATTGATTGCTCCATTATATAATGTTTTAGTAGCCATTGATTTCCCCACTATGGCCAAGCTCATTGATAAAGCTAAGCTTATGGAGGCACAACACAAGGCCAAAAGAGCTAAACGAGCATAAAGAGAGAAGAATCACAAGGGAAAACGAAAGGGCAAAGTAGCCAACAATGGGGAGGCTCTACCTAAAGTAAGGGTCTTGAACGTGCTTCCACAATATCCACTCCATACCAGCCGAGAATGGCAGGACAAAGTCAAGTTTAGGCTGGAAGTGCCTCGATTGCCTCTACCCTAGGCAACATTAACACATACTAAACAAGACAACAAGGTCAGCCTATACCTACTTGCACTATGTATGGGTGACAACATCGTGGAGCCTATTAAAGAGCCATAGGAGCATGCCTATATTGTAGATAAATAGGACATTTTATTAAGGATTGTCCGATAATTGTCAACCCGAGGACTACTATAGAGGCTTCACAGCCTATTATGCAAATGAATCGAGCAAAAAATCATGGATCAGGAGGATAAGCCATGGTACCGAACAATCTTCAGGCAATGTGCAAGCTATAAAGGCTAGAGGTAGAGGAAGAGTCTATGCACGTAATCAACAAGAAGCCTGTACATCCCATAATGTAGTTACAGGTACCATCCTTATCCAATCTACTAATGCTCAATGTTAGTTTGATTCTGGTGAAACGTATTTGTTTATTTCACCATGTTTTGTTGAGAAATTAAATAAGAATAAGAGATGATGAATGAATCTTTGATTATAACCATACCTTTAGGAGAAATTGTAGAGATAAAACAAGTATATAGAATTGTATGGTAGAAATTAAAAATAGGAGATTTCCTACAAATTTGACTGAGCTAGAAGTCTTGGAATTCGATGTTGTACTAGGAATGGATTGGTTATCTATGCATAATACTCATATAGATTGTAATGGGAAAAGGATTAATTTTAATAAGGAAAATGGATTTGAATTCACTTTTCAATGTGATAGGAGTAACTTTACTATGAACTATACATCAGCTATTGGAGCAAAAAGATTGTTAAGGAAGGGTTGTCAAGCGTATTTAGTGCATGTTGTAGATATTGAGAAAGTAGATAAATCTATTAAGAAGATACCTATAGTAGATGAGTTCCTTGATATGTTTCCTGAGGATTTACTAGGAATGCCACCAGATAGGGAGATAGAGTTCACAATTGAGCTCTTACCTAGAACTCAGCCAATATCAATACCGCCTTATTGAATGGCACCTTCAGAGTTAAAAAAAATTGAAAGTTCAATTGTAGGACTTGCTTGATAAGGGTTTTATTAGGTTGAGTATTTCCCTTCGGGGTGCTCCAGTTCTATTTGTAAAGAAGAAAGATGGGTCCTTAAGACTGTGTATTGATTATAGATAGTTGAGCAAAGTAACTATAAAGAATAAGTATCCTCTACCAAGGATTGATGATTTATTTGATCAGTTGCAAGGAGCTAGTTATTTCTCTAAGATAGACTTGCGATCAGGTTATCATCAACTTAAGACCCAGCAAGAGGACATTTGTAAGACTGCATTTAGAATAAGATATAGGCATTATGAATTTACAATACTGCCATTTGGGTTGACAAATACACCAACGGCTTTTATGGACTTGATAAATTGAGTGTTTAAGCTGTTCCTGGACAAATTTGTGATTGTGTTTATTGATGATATTCTAGTTTATTTAAGGAGTAAGGAAGAACATAAAGAACACTTGAGGGTAATGTTGCAAACTTTGAGGGAGCATAAGCTTTATGTTAAATTATCTAAATGTGATTCTTGGATGGAACAAGTTTGTTTCCTTGGCCGTATAGTGAGTAAAGAAGGAATCCAGGTAGATCCTAAAGAAGTAAAAGCGGTGACAAACTGGCCTTGACCTACAACTGTTACTAAGGTGAGGAGTTTCTTAGGTATGGCAGGTTATTATCACCATTTTATAAAGGATTTTCAAGAATAACAGTGCTGCTGATGAGGCTTACAAGAAACAAGTTAAGTTTAAGTGGGATGAGACTTATGAAGAGAGTTTCCAAAAACTTAAAGATTGCTTAATCACAGCTCCTGTATTGGTGTTACCTGATGGGAATGAAGGTTTTGCCATATATTTTGATGCCTCTAGAATTGGATTAGGATGCGTGTTAATGCAAAATGGAAAATTTATTGCTTACACATCTAGGCAACTTAAGTGACATGAGATGAACTATCCCACACATGATCTAGAATTGGCAGCAATTATCTTTGCTTTAAAGATATGGAGACACTATTTGTATGGGGAAAAATGTGAGGTCTATACGGACCACAAAAGTCTTTAATATATCTTAAAGCAAAGAAATTTAAATTTGAGACAAAGAAAGTGGGTGAATTGTCAAAATATTATGTTTGCCAAATACTTTACCATCTTGGTAAAGCCAATGTTGTAGCAGATATATTAAGCAGGAAGTCAATGGATAGTCTCTCGCATATCACTATGCAAAAGAGGCCAATGGTAAGAGAGTTAAAAGAGATGTTTAATGAAGGTTTACAATTGGAAGTAGATGAATCACAAGTATTATTGGCTTACTTCCAAATAAGGCCTAAACTCCTTAACATGATAAAGATGTCGCAAAACCAAGACCCCCAGTTAATGAAAATCTTTGAGAATGTAAAGAAAGGAAAAGGCTAGAGTTTCAAATAGAAGAAGGTGTTTTGAAGTGTGGAGATCGATTATGTGTACCTGATATAAAGGAGCTGAGGGAAAGAATTTTGAAAGAAGCACACCAAACTTCACATAGCATACACTGAGGTGCTATTAAAATGTATCACGATGTAAGGAGTACTTATTGTGGCCTAGAATGAAGAAAGATGTGGCAAATTTTGTAGCTTTATGTCTCACTTGTCAACAAGTCAAATTTGAACACCAAAGGCCATCTAGATTACTTCAAGAGATAAGATTATCGGAGTGAAAATGGGAACATATCACTGTGGATTTCGTAGTGGGTCTGCCCAAGACAGTGAAGGGGTATAACTCAATATGGGTTATAGTGGATCGACTGATGAAATTTACACACTTTATTTAGGTAAAGACTACATATTTGGTAGCACAATATACGCGGATATATGTCAATGAGATTATAAGATTGCATGGGGTTCCACTTTCCATTATCTCATATAGAGGGACTCAATTTACATTGAGGTTTTGGCAAAAATTGCAAGAAGCTTTAGGTATGCAACTTGACTTTAGCATAGCCTTCTACCCACAAACGGATGGGCAATAGGAGAGAACAATACAAACATTGGAGGATATGTTTCATATGTGCATTATGGATTTCAGAGGAAGTTAGGATAAACATCTCCCACTTATTGAATTTGTATATAACAACAGTTACCATTCCTCTATAGGAATGACACCATATAAGGCACTATATGGCAGAAAATGCTGATCTTCAATTTGTTAGGCTGAAATGGGTGAAAAGTATGTGGAAGCTCCAGATATGATTAAAGAAGCCACTAAAAAGGTGAAGATAATTCAAGGAAGACTAAAGACTGCTTTTAGTCACTAGAAGAGTTATGCCGATCCTAAAAGGAAGGATGTCCATTTCATGGTTAGTGATCATGTCTTTTTGAAAGTCTCCCCTATGAAAGTAGTGATGAGATTTGGGAAGAAGGGAAAATTATCCCCACGCTTCATCAGACCTTTTGAGATTCTTGATAAGGTTGGAGAAGTCTCATACAAGTTAGCATTGCCTCCAACAATGGAACATGTGCATCCAGTCTTCCATGTGTCAATGTTGAGGAAGTATATTCCCAACCCATCACATGTATTGCAACCACAAGTGATTGAGATCGACCAAGACCTTACCTGTGAGGAGGTTCCGATCGCAATACTAGATCAACAAGTGAAGAAGCTTCGAAACAAGGAGATACCAATGGTTAAAGTTCAATGGCATAACCATAATGTAGAAGAATGTAGATGGGAAAGCCAAGATGAAATGTTTTGGAAATATCCACAATTGTTTAATCAGTAACAGGTAAATTCTTTTAAAAATTCAAGGACAAATTTTTTTTTTAAGGGGAATAAAATGTAATACCCAATTCTTTAATAAGCTTATTCTAGTTACTAATAAAGAATGTTAGTAATAAAGAAACTACTAATGATGCTAAAAGACAAAATCTTTGAATGTTAGTGTAGTATAGAAATGAAAGAAATCAGCTAGGAACCCTATGATACTCTTTAAATTATTTGCTTAGTACATGATCTTATTGTGACTAATTGTCCTTAATGTTTTAAATAGAGTTTATATTATACCTAATGATGTATGCAAAGAAGTTAGAGAACATAAATTTGAAAGTTATAGTGAAAAGAAATAAAAGAAATTAAAAGGAAAACTTCGAAGCTTGTTAATGGACTTATGGATTTATTAATGAGCCTTGAAGTAACAAGGGCCCAATATAAGGAGACCGGCCTATTAGGCCTAAGAGTTATAAAACATCAAATACTTGTGAGCAAAAATGTTTGGCCTAAGAAAATAAACAAAATATGTTATAGAGAGTGAGTCATAAGAAATTGACTAACTAGCCACAAAATTGACTAAGTCAAAATCCTAAATCAAGTTAAACTTTCACTCTTCCTATATATGATTCTAGGTTCACTTTGAGTACTCCAACACCTCATGATGATCATCACTATTGTAGAGAGAATCCTAGCCATCCAACTTGATCCAATCTTAGTCATTCATTAAGATTAAACCTTAACCATTAGATCTAGCTTAATCAAATCTTCACCATTCAACTCATCACATATAAATGTAAATGTATGTTATGAAACAATACTTTGCCTATCTCTAGACCAAAGTCTCACACAAAAGAAAGAATTTCTCTCTACACCAATTTTAACAAGAGCCTTAGCAAATCAAAGCTAACCAAGGTGAGAAATTATGCCCATCTTCTCTTTTCTATGTTCTAAGGTTGATTTTAGTGATTTGGTTGTTTAAAAATCTCTTTTACACCATATGAAGAATTTAGCCAAGTTAGTGTGATTATACATAAGATGTAGTCTTGAATGATTTTAGATGAAATATAGAGATTTGACTAGGGAATTAAAGGATTAATGGAAAGATAGGAAGAGAAAACATGAAATGTACCTGAATAACATTAAAGGGAAATTCAACCCATGTTAGTGAATGACTAAGGAAGTGTTCTAAATTATGATTGAGTACATCTATGGCTATTTTAGATGAAGAAAAATGATTTAGAAGTGTTAGAATGACTTTTGAGAACATGATTCAAGACTTGGAAATCTTAAATGTATAAACATAGTTAAAAGAGGAACTTGGTGTTCTAATATTAAATAGTGATAATTAAGTGATTATATATGTTATATTTTATGTTAATTTCATATTTCTACAATTAATTTGAAGATTTGATGAGGAATTATGAATTTTCCCCAAATTTGATATAACTGGGATAAGTTAGGGTTCATATGAATAAGAGTAAATTAACTCAAATTAATTAGTAGGAATTAATTACCTAGGTGTTAATTTGATGAATATATAGTTAATTTGAGGTTTGAAAGTGAAATTGATAGTTCTTCCCAAATTATGGGGTTTATGGCATAATTTGGGAATTTTTAGATTTAGACTTGAAATCATGAAATTGAAAGTAGGATTTAGCTTGGAAATAATTAGAAATAAGTATAAGTATGTGTATGATATAATTAATACATCTCTATTATAAGTTGAAGTAATAAACAAGTAAAAGATATAGTTGGTAACACCATTAACTACTAATTGTCATGTAATTGAAATTTGATGAGTGTAGAACTTCAAGGCAAGGGCAAAGAAAATGCTCAAGACCTTGAAGGACATTAAAGTAATCAAAGAATGAACAAACAATAGAAGCAAAGGAGTTAACGTGAGTACTTAATAATATAATGTAATCGTGCCTTATTGTTTGCAACCGTTGCTTGAATGACCATTCCTTGACATGTACTTGAAATGGTATTTGATATATGGTTGCCTATTGATTGTTGAACCCTTTTGAAATCCATATCTTCCTTACATGACATTAACCATGATGAGCCTTTTGCTTAGGTCTAATGTTTTTCTTAAGGATGAGAATGATTAATACGCCAAACTATTTTCCATTGAATTCCTATTATATACCTTGGATATGTCTTTCATTGAAACCCATGAATAAGCAAAAATCCTCTTTGATTTGAGGAATTACATCAGACCTTGTGCACTTGGTATAAGGTCATGGGTAGGGTGAGAGTATCCAACCTCTATTAGGGGGGAACACTTAACTGCAAAGCTCAATAAGTCTTGCGTAGTGTGATGCATGCGAGTGAGGAAGGCTAAGGCCGCCACTCTTTAATAATTATATATGGGTGGCTTTTTGCTTCCAAGATATTATTATTTCTGCTAAAATGCATTCTAAAAGTCCAATATGACTAATTTTGATTAATATCACTCCATTGCCACTTGAATTAATCCAAGTGATGACTTTTGTACTACCTTTATGTTATGTTATATTATTATGTACTCATTGAACTTGTCTCATCCCGTAGTTGTTTATAATCTTCTAGGTCAAGGTGAATCGTTAACAAGGTAAATTTTGGGTTATGCTCCATCGCTTGGGATTTGCTAAAAGTGGTATGTTTTGTGTTGCTTGAGTCCTTTTGAGGATGATCAATTAAAGCTCCATAATGTTTAAAGGTTTAGAGTTAAAGTATGTTGTGTTGGAGAGTAATGTAAACAATTAATAATATTTGTTGCATATGTACCTAAAATAATAAGTAAGAATGCATGGATAGTATTTGTTGATAGTTATGAGTGATGTTCTATTCATGACCATGAGATGGCACTGATGGTTAAAGTAATAAAAGGAAAGAATAAGAAACAAATGTAGTTTTGATCTTGGGGAAATGACCTAATGGAATATGAAAAATAATAATAGGATCAATGGTTGATTATGATGGAAAGGCGGGGAAATGAACTAGAGGAACGTCTAGATTAGACATTTCTAGGTGAAGAGTTTAGATGAATTTTGGATAAGAGAAATGGAGAAAGGAACCAAAGGGATGTCGCTGTCTAGTAGGGGTAAGCATGGTTCAAGGGAATTCAGGGATTTGAAAATTTTAGGATCATTCAGTTCTTCTGTTCAAGACAGTTCAGTATAGCTATTGGTACAGATAATTACTAATCTTTAGAACCATACCAAAAAATAATTTCGGGACAGTTCAGTTTAGATAAAGTTAAATGGTCAACAGATATTTTCAGTTTTAGATATTTTTTGTTCGAATTTTTAGTATGGTTCAGTATCTCTGAGTCCCATACTCAGCCCTACTGTCTAAACATTTATGGGTCAAAGATATGTTTGACTTTAAGATGAATGAGGATGCAAAAGGGGACCAAATTGATGTCTAAGTGAGGATTTAGATATTGCTACATGGAGGACATGATTGATTCAAAATAAAAGGGATTTTGGTAAGAGGAGAAATTTTGACAAGTTGGCACGAAAAATTTTGACAAGACTTTGGTAAGAGGAGAGCCTCGGTCTATAGCAAGTTAGCTCAAGAGATTCTGATAAAACTTTGGTAAGAGGAAAGCCTCAGCCTATAGCAAGTTGACTCAAGAGATTCTTAAAAGACTTTGGTAAGAGGAGAGTCTCGGCCTATGGCGAGTCGACTTGAGAGATTTTGACAAAATTTTAGTAAGAGGAGAGCCTCAGCCTATAGTGAGTTGACTAGACAAATTATAAAAAGATTTTGGTAGGAGGAGAGTCTCAGCATATGGCTAGTCGGCTCAAGAGATTTTGAGAAGATTTTGGTAAGAGAAGAGCCTCGGCCTATAGCGAGTCAGCTCGAGAGATTTTCGCAAGATTTTAGTAAGAGGCGAGCCTTGGCCTATGGCGAGTTGACTTGAGTGATTCTGACAAGATTTTGGTTGCACCGAGGAAACTTAGGCTTTTGAATGTGAAGGGTTAGACCTTTTGGAAAACTTGAAGAAACTTTGCTATGATTAAAGGGACTCTGAAAGTCACACTTCGTTGGTTAGATCTGGATAGGTATCATTTAGCTTCAAATAGACACTAGTCAACTTTAGGAGATGTCAATCAGCTTCAAGGATGTACTAGTCAGCTTAAAGGGGCTATTAGCTCAACTTATGTATGATTGTGCATGGCTGCAAATAGGTGCATACGCATGTATATTTGTGTATAGATGATGCATGTTCATGTATACATATTTCAAGATTCATGAACCTTCTGTTTAATTTCTATGTCATGGATGATTTATGCTGATGCCCATAATGGATGATAGCATGGATATAAAAGGGTGGATTCATGCATTTGCATTGCGAATGTAATTTTTCATATGACTTTTGCACTGGTATTTTAGCCACTATATGAATTTGTAGACTAGGAAACTCGAGAAGGCCAAAATGACAATTCTAGGTAGATATGACATTATAGCGATGGTGACACTATAGGAAGTATAGGTTGATTGGGACTTTTTGAGGGCTTACTTTAGGATTTTTAGGATCCAGTGGCTCGTGTTTTCTATTTTAGTGCTACTAAGGAGGAGTTGTGCCCGTTCTTGAAGAGTTCACTGTTATAACTTGGCTACGACCCGAAGGCAACTCTAGTGGTTCCAGAGCCTAGAGTTTGGCATTTTCTAGATTTTTCAGGAGTTTTTGGACTTGCTTTAGGATGTCATAAGCTAGATAGTTACTAATGGTCAAGTGAATTTAACCATTGTCACTGGAGAGTTTCATGATCCCGGTGACCAAGAAGATATGAGGAGGAAAAGGCTTAAGATAAGGGCCTTGATTTTCTACTTGAAAACCAAATATCTATTCCATTAGTCTATTGGTTGGGATGATGCCAGAGTGGCATGAATGGTATTGTAGATGGGACAGAGGAGCTTTGTGGTTAGAGTTGTACTAGCGAAGACACTGATGAGTCTCAACTTTTTTTTTTTTTTTTTGGAGTTTGAAGAGATGGATAGTCTTCCCAATTATTTCTATATGAGAAAATTTTCTCTTTTTACCATTTCTATTAAAGGTATTTTATGGGTGTCTGATTTTAGGTTTTAGCTTATTTTGCAAGTGCAATTGATAGACCATTTTTGGGTGGTGGCCCCTCTAATAATAAGTGTTTATACTGGTTTTTAGTACTACATTGCCCTATTAAGACTTGTTCAAAAATTGGATAGGATGGTTGTTTGTAGCTTACCTCAAAGCACACATTTTAGCACTGCCAATAGTAAGGGTTTAGATCTTTCATGATGGGAGGCCATATGTGTCGAGAGGTTTGCTTATTAGGCTTGAAATGACTTTCTACTAGGAGATGAGGGTTTTCAGGCAGATGGGGCAGACTTAGGACGTGACCCTAGTTATTCCCTATTTAGAGTTTGTGCGAATAACAGCTTCCCTTGCTAGAGCTATTAGAGGTGGTTGGCTGAAGAGTTACCAGGCTATTCATTCTGTGATTTCATTTTGGACCATAGAGAGGTATGGTAGGTGGTTGATAAAAGTGGTTTGGCTAGTTGAAAGAGAGTACCAGGCTGCCTTGCTGAGGGGAATAGAAGGTGACACAGCTGATGAGGAAAAGACTGTAGGAAGAGCCAATGGTAGCGAGAGGACTGTAATATAGATAGAGCAGGAGACTCAATCTTTAAAAAAGACTTAGTAATCTACTAGAGGTGTGACACCACAAGTTGCAGTAATGACTCTGACTGTAGTGATAGTGACAGAGGAGACTGTGGCTGCAGTGAGGAGATAGGGTGACACTATAATGAAGGTTCATAAAAGGACTGCTATGGTTAAGTGGATAGGATGACTGTATTTTTTGAAATATAGAGGAGGATTTTTAGAGCAGTTTCAGAACTATTAGTACTCAGGAGAGAGTTTCTGACACTACTGTGGTGAGTAATTCTAGTTCTGATTGTACTTTTACTGCTGTAGTAAAGGGAGCTATAGAGACCAAAAGGAGGGATGTGACACTTGAGGAGATTGCGACAGACTCTAATTCTAACAAGGGCATGAGAGATGTATATCCTTAGATGAAGAGGAAGATTAGCTAGACTATGACCCTTTTGTTGTGTGTTTAGGATTTTTGTAGGTCGATAAGACTATACAATACAGGAAAAGCTATAGATGACATTAAAAGGGTTATCCTTTTGTCATGATGATGGGATTATATCTTGTAAAATTTGATCACCATTAAATAAGACATTTATTTTTACTTTAATTTTTGTCTAAATCGCCTTTTCGAGTTTTCAACTTAGCAAGCTCTTCTCTTTCTTTCTTTTTCTTTTTCTTCTTCTTTTTTTTTTTTTTTAGCAAAAGGAATTAAGAATGATGAGCATGTAATGCAAACAAGATATTTTGTATTATGATTTGGAATGCATCCAAGCAAGGTTGCTTATGTATCCCTTATAACCATTTTTCTTTCATTCTCTCTCTCTCTCTTTAGGAAGAATAAAGTCTACATAGTTCTAATTACATATGCATGAAGGAATGTAAATGTCCTATTTAGATGAGGTATTGCTTCAGCTAATTCAGGTTGTAATGATGAGATAATACATTTTCTTCCATGTCTACGAGGATGGCACGTTTATCATATAGGACCTTTTTGAGCATGTACTGTCCTGCCCAAATCAGTTTAAACTTCCTCTTGGATCATGTATAGGAGCTTGGATTTCTCCCAAAACTAGATTTTCTTCTTGGGAACCCTTGTCTCTCACCGCCGTATCGGCTCTACGTAATGCAATATTAGCGAGTATTAGGCTGCAGCCGGATGATGAGGGTACAAAATTAAGGGTTCATAATTTATTATATTTTTTCATCTCTTTCTGAGCTCCCAAGCATATCTCATTAGTAAAGATTAGTCAAACTTCAACCATCCTTTTTACACTGTATTATTTTTTTAAGATATATACAATATATTTAATTATTAGTAGTAGTAATAATAATAATAATAATAATAATAATAATAGTAGTAGTAGTAGTAGTAGTAGTAGTAGTAGTAGTAGTAGTAGTAGTAATAGTGGTGGTGGTGGTGGTGGAAAAATTTATTAATTACTAATAATAATAATATCTTTTTTGGGTCATTAATTCTTTTTTTAGCTTAGACTTAGAGACAAATGCTTCAGATAGTTGTGCTACAGTTCTAAAAATCATGGCAAAAAACTAGAACAAATCTATAAGTATTGGTCTAGAACCTTTAAAGGAGCATAGATTAATTATCCAATTAATGAAAAGGAAGTGTTAGTAGCAAAAAAAAAAAATGGTATAAAAGCCTTTTATAGAATGTGAATCTCAAAGAGGCTAGAAAAACTAGACTTTTGAGATTAGAAGAATGGTTTAGCTGTTATAGATTTGATATTGAATACATTCCTTTTGATAAAAATGTAGTAGTTGATTTTCTTTCTCGTGAATTATCTAATTTTGTAGATGGATCCTGCTACCAAAAACAAGTTGTGTTGGATTCGCAAAAGAGAGGACCATAGATAGAAATAGTGCACGAAGAAAGGTAAGAATGGAAGCAAAGACTTTGAGAGCAAAAACTATGGTTCCTCAGGAATGAAAAGAAAAGCAGTAGCTCTAAAAGAAGTTACATGTTGCCTATGTAAATGTCAAAGGCATACAGCTTCAGAATATCCAAGAATGAAAATAACAAGTTCAAAAGAACTAGTTATTCAAAAAAAGGCTAATGAAACATCAAAGGGAAAAGCTCTAATTTAGAAGAACAAGGAGAAAAAGCCCTTAGTGTCTCAAGCACGTAATCTCAAAAATCCTTATTGTGAAAGGGTGGCTAAAGAATTTGGTTTTACCCCTAAAAAAATAAAGGAATTGAGAGATGAACTCCATCAAAAAGATGAAGTTGTTTAGGATGCCATGGGAAGTCCACAATGTCCAACTCCTTCACAGGAGGGAAGCCATTATGGCTTAAGCAAGGCCAGTGGAAGTACCAACGAATCTTTACATATTCCAAACCAAAATCCTAGTGAACAAGATTTACTGGGAGAACCATAAGGCAAATATGACTTCAAGGTATTTTACTCAAAGCCTTTAAGTGCAGAAATGCCTAGGAGTCAATTAAAGCCATAGGATGAAACAAGTCTAAAAAAGACAAAGAGAAGGAAAGTTCTAATTGTGAACTTGATCAGGATGTAATCTTGACCAAGAAAATGAACATAGAGATCAACAATCTCTTAAGAAACTCAAAATGCATGATTTTGAAAATGAATTTGATGATATTCATGAAAAATTCATGGAAATCATGAGGGTTGATAACCCTACGGTTGATAACACCTGTAAGGATAAAAATTTCTAATACTTTACAAAGTATGATTATGGTCTCTCTAGAGATGATTCTATTGTGTGTTCTGAATTGCAGGGAGGATGGCAGAAAAGAATCTTCCAGCAATTTCAACACTATAAACAAAATTATTTCTTGCATAGCTTAGCTGGAAAGATAACTTAATATCCTAAAATCGGATGAAGAAACCTTCTTTCGAGAAATTACTGAAAGAGGAAGGCTCCTTGAGGAAATGAGTTCATACATTACCAAAGAGGTGGCATACACCAGAAAAATCAAACAAATGGACTCGGTAGATCATTCCTTAAGAATGTTCTATGCTTCATCCATATGTTCATTAACAATCATATGGAGGCCTTCTCTTGAGAATATAATCAAAGATCATGAAAAAAAGCCTCCCTTATACAGACATAGGCTTGATATGGATTATCAAGATTAATAGAAATGATAAGGTTTTTTGTAAATCACTTCTAGAAATTATGCAAGAATCCTTGGAAATTTTAAGGCCAAGTTCAAGGATTATTTCTTATTACATAATTAGCATAATTATGGATTACGGTGAAGATGGATCAATTGAATATCCCTATCAGATATGGGATCTCCGTCTTGTTATGACTAAAGAATTTGTTGAGCCTCAGAAAGTTAATAATCAATATTTAAAAATTTATTTTAAAATGTACAAAAAAATAAGATTATAAACAAAACTCTAGGGATTGAAAATTTTAAAATTAGCCTAGAGAAGGCAATTTATGCAAACAATTATGTTCTTCTCAAAGATGGTAAAATTTTTGTTACTATCTGGTCTCCCTATACTCCAATTGATTAAATCAACAACCATGCTAAAGGGACGAGAAGAAGCAAAGAGATTGTTTCTGAGACTAGTCAATCAAGATCCAAGTCTAGACTTCCAGCTAAAAACCATGAAGGTTTAGAAGAAGGTTGCTAAATTCAAAGAACAATGCCTTGCAAAAGAAATGGCATAAGGTTACAAAGATCTCAGAGAGGAGATGGACACATTTGTCACTAACTCAATGAAGAAATGACAATTTCGTCATCCATGACATCAGCATCAATGTGCATAATCGAGGAATTGCTTTGGCTGCAAATACAAAAACATTATCTGAAAAAAGGTGATTTAAAATTTGTGATACTAAAGTAGCTATAAAGATGAGGATAGAATAAATTATCTTCCTTGTATACAGCTAGAAAATAGTGCCAGATGCACTAGCTGTCCTTTTATTTTAATTATTGTATTTATGCTTTAATTATTTTGCTTTTGAGCAGGCAAACGATGATATAGATATCGGCTTTTGTAAATTCTATATATATTGCTCTTCAGTTGGTGAGCAAGGGGAGCAAAAACTACTTTAGAATTCCTATATAAAAGAGTATTCCCTCACATCCAAACTCTTATTCTCTTTTTAGGTCTTTGTTTGAAGGAACTTTGCTACTATATACCTTATCCTTCAAAATGATATGATAAACAGAAGAGTTTTTGTCTGTCCCACTAGAGAGAGAGAGAGAGAAAGGGTAATCATAACCTCCAATCTTTCAGGTACTGCTGGTGAGGAGCTTGAGGGAGAGTTGAAATATTTGCAAAAGCTTAGTGAACCTAGCCTACAAGATATATATTAATAAATGTATTATGTTTAAACATTTATATCTTTTAGCAGAACAACTAATATGGAAATGGGCTTAAGGGTTTAACTTTAACTCAAGCTAGAAGGGAAAAGTTGAGTGCTAGTCTTAGATTGTAGGATCCTATATTTGTTCAATACGAATATAGAGTTGAACATCTAAAACACTATTTAGCTAGGATTGAAAGAGTGATCGAAAGACTTAATAATCCAACTCAAAAAGACATAAACGCAAAAAATTATTTTGACCAAAAACTTTAGTTTTATAATTTCTCTATTTTAGAAAGGATTGGTGCTTAGCTCTATGGATGAGCAAGGAATCTTTTAACTGCTCATTCCCTGATTGTCATCACCAAGATTACGTTGTAAGCAAAGATCTAATAAGAGGATTATTAAATTCTATTATAGATCATTTAGACTCCTTAAATAATTCTTTGGAAAATTTTTCTAAGAATTTAGAAGGGCTGACTCTTGGACATAATGAATTTGAGGACTTCTTCCTTAAGAACAAAGACCCTTTAGAATTTATTGCTAGCTCTCATTATCATAATGAATACGAGAAACTGAAAGAAATTAGAAATAAAAGAATACACTTTAAAGATCCTTAGGAGTAGCTCTTTGAATTCCGTTCTAAAAAAGAGAGAGAGAGCAGGCTTACAATGAATGGAATTAGAGTCTAAGCGTGAGTGAATTCTAATTTTAGGGTTTCTTTGAAAAGTAAAGGAAAGAATTGAGGGTTAGAAATAGAAATATACAAAGAACAAGGAAAGGACTTTAATAATACAAGAAGAAAATTTAAAGAATATTTTAGTTGCAATTTGAAGTTAAAGGACTACAAAGTGCATTAGTCAATAGTTCAAGGACCATCAAGGAAAATGACTCCTAAAATTAACCTGTAATCAATCAAAGATCAACCTGTAAGCAACCTTTGATCAACCAAATGACAACCTAATTCTCAACCTATCCCATCATCTCTCTAACATTATTTTTTATTGTTAATTATTTTTATTTAAATATTTAAAAAAAATAAACCAAACATAAACTCAAATATTCATTTGTATCCAATAGTCATTGTCATTTACTTTAAATCTAAATGTGTTATATTTAAATTTAATAAATTATCATTAGTAACAATAAAAGTTAGAAATGTTAGTTGATATTATTTCTACCAAAAAAATAATATAGAAAGAAAAAAATACTTATATAGAAAAAGAAAATTTGATAAAACATCATATAACAATAAAATGATACAAAATCAACCAAACGTATACATCAACCAAACATATACCCAAAATAAAAGAAAAGTTATTTAAATGGTAGAGTTTCCATAGGATAATCAAACTAATCCAACTTTAAGAACAAACATTTATATTTTTTCTCCCTTTTATTTATTTTTTCAATATTTGTCCTTCAATTAATCAAAATACAACTTGCTCATGTCCTTATTAATAACATAATTTCTATTCAATATTCTATAGTCCTCTTGCATTTTAGAATAAAAATAATAAGAGGTGAATATGTAATTATATAAGAACCAATGGCAAAAAATGTATCACCCATACAAGGACTTAGCCTATGTAAATAGGTGATGTGTTCATATGTACACGTCAAATAAAGAGAGTAGAATTGTTTGTGCAACAAAATCTTAAAAAGGAAAGTTGGTATACGTGTCAATTTTTAGTAGAAATTCAATAGATACGTGTTACCATTTAGGCTTGCCATTTTAATTTGAGCCATGCAACTTTAAATAGCTTTGCCAGGAAAAGTGGAAACAACTAAAAATTTAGAAAATGAAAGATAAATATAATAAAAATCGAAGAAAGGAAACAATATAGAATCGTAAATTTTCAAACCACAAGAAAAAAAAAAGTGTACAAAGTAAGTTTTGGTCAAAATTAAGAGAGAACATACAAAATATAAAGAAAAAAGCATATAAAAGTTAAAAACTAATTTGCAAGGAAAAAAAAAAAAAAAGACGGGTACAAAAGTTATTTAAAAAAAAAAAAGGGAGCTAGAGTAACTTCATAAAAAAAAAAAAAATAACAGCGTGAACACCAGGTTCACAAGGTTATGCCACCTAGAACCACGATATAATTTGCCGAAAATCATGATAGACCAATGAATGATATATTAGAAGCAATTGCTTAAAAGTTAAATCTGAGGTTAGATAGAACTCTTCAGAACTCTTTAAATACAAGCAACATTAAAAGAGCATCGTCTGAAGTTCTGCAGCTATAACTTTTTTCTATTCCATAGCACCCAACTATCCAAAAAGAGAAGAAAAACCCACAGTAGTAGAAAATATGAGAAACCGTAACAAAAATCCCCTAATTAAATTCAAACCAGAAAAAAAAAAAAAAAAAAAAAACACAATCTGTCTCTAGTCGCTAAAATCTAAGCTTCCACTGCGAGAACTGCTGGCATTGCGACTGTGTAATGAGAGACCCCTCATGTGGCCAATCACACCCGAACCATCAACCTTCTTTTCCTGAAAGAATTTCTCCCTCTCTACGTGTTTTGCTGGGGGAGGAGGAATTGCAACTGCAACTGGGGGAGGATTTGCACTAGCCTCATGTGACTGATCCAAATTAATTGACCGTATAAGGGGGCGGTTCAACCTCTCTCCTGGAATAGAAGATCCAAGCAAGCCCATAGAGAGGCGCTCTTCCGAGTTTCCTTCATCTTCAGGCCTTGCACATGCCTTTCCTTTTCGTAATCTGTCAAATGTTGCAGAGGGACAGCATTTGAACCAGGAAAATAAATATATTAGCATTATCTGCTTCCGTAAATAGATGGATAGAACCAAAGCTTAAACTGCAAAGCTCAGTGTTGTTATTCAGATAAAAGAATTGCATTCTCAGTTGATACAATTCAGATTATTGTTTTTCAGATGAGAACCTATGCCTTCCAAAGCCAACATGGCATACCTTCTGAAAAGCTGTTCAGCTTCCTCTTCTTCCTCCTCTTCATCATGAGTAAAATGATTTGCAGTCGAAACAATTTTATCAGAAATTTCAGACCTATCTGAAAGCATAGAACTAACAGAGATGAAGGCATCATGTCGTGCCAGAACTTTCTGGAGCTGCTCGTTCAATTCAATTGCACGAGAAACAACCTTTTCATCTCTGGAACAGAAAAGAGAGTCATTTAAGTTACAATGGTTATTCACCGTGTCTGTATTCACATAGGTTAGATGAATTTATGCTCCCATGTACAGGGGAAAGATTGCCCAATTGCCTTACCAAATATTGTCCAACGACCCAAACAAACAAAATCAACAAATGAATGGAGCAGACCAGCTGCTCATTTAAGCATTCAAACCAGCTTCAGAAAGGTTTTTTTTTCTTCCTTGAATTTGATGCCCAGATAGGCTAAAGATGTGAGTCAATGGGGTAAACCAAAGATCCTTAGGGTAAATTTATTTAAAAAATCAGTTACTCTATTTATGCATAGAACATAAAGAACCTAGTCTTTGTACAACAACACCAGTTCATTTATTAAACAAACATTAACTAGTTGACAAAGTCACCCCGAGACCCTGGAAAAATGGACTTGGACAGTATGAAAACTACATTGCTATTTATTTGCCAATGTGGCATGTACGTAACTATTGAGCTGACCAACAGATTATCTAGGAAAACAACAGAAGAGGGATTTTTACTGGTTTTTGATTGAAGGTAAGAGATAGGGCATGTTAGCAAGATGATAAAACTTTTATATCGGGTGTTAGAATGACAATTTAAAACTTTTAGGTTTTACAGATTAAAAAAATATATATATACATCATAGGAAAATTATACAGATATCAAAGATTGATCCTAACTGGTGCACACTTCAGATCCAGCAGCATACATTTCAAACCCAGCTAACCACCTATTCATTCTCACGAACACTCAACTTCCCATCAATAATGGCTGCAGAGTAAGTTTCCACTGGATGCATGTACGTCCATCACTATTCAAATGTAACAGTTCTCAGGTTGAATTCACGATGTTATTCAACTGAAACTGTAACATTAAGAGAATGATACGGGCTGAACTAATAATTGTGAAGTTATGTATCATAGCTGCAGACATCACTAACCAGACTGAGACCAGCCCTACTTTGGCATGCATACAAATTATCTGAATTTTCATGATATTTGTAAACAGAAAATTTGGACCATCTACTGATGTTCCTAATAAGGAACATCCATCCTATTAACTCAGACAGTGGTCTTACCGAGAAGTCATCACAAGATGCATTATTCGCTGCTTCTGGAATGAACACTGTTCCACTAGATCCAGAGTGAACTCGTCTTTTGCTCCCTAAAAAACAATGTTATGACGACCAAAATGAGATTGTGAATTTGTAATTTCATGGATGGATTTCAAAACGGATATTCAATCAAGCAAAACATGCAAATTAACAGACCCTTTGGAACAAATGAACTCCACAAAACTTTTTGGAATTCATTTCGAATTCCACATTTTTAAAAAGTTGTGTTTGGAATATTAAAAAAATGTTCATTTCAATTCTATGAATTCAATTCCAAGGAATTGAACATAACTAAACCAAATTTCTTTAAAATAGGTGAAATTTCCAAATGAATTCTACAAACTAACAAAACAATTATTATGGACAAAATACCCTTTTTTTTTTTTATTTCTCATGCTCTCCCCTCTTCTCTTTTCTCTCATCTCTCTCTCTCTCTCTCTCCCCTCTTCTCTTTTCTCTCTCTTTACTATATTTTTTTCTCTCGCCTCTTACCACTCACTTTCTCTATAACATTTTCCTTTTTTTTTTTTTCTTTTTTCCTCTTGTTTGCCAACTTATTTCTTATTATATTTTACAATTTTAAATGTTAATTATAAATATAAAATATATTTATTTTTAGTTGTTTTATTTTTTTCTAATTATTTGTTATATTGAAGGTATTTTAGGAAAATAAGAATAAAAATAACTCATTTATAGATTTGTCCAAACATAAAAATATGAAATTCAATTGAAATTCATATTTTAAGTTGTCTTTCCAAACATGGGAATTCATTTACAAATGAATTCCACACTTGTGATTTATTTGTTCCAAATGGGCCATAAATGTCAATCATTTGAAAATTTAAACACAATGTTTACTCATCCTTCTAATCATTATTTTTTGAGAAGATGCTTTACATATCGTCCATTATGTATTGGAAATTTAGAGCATATCGATACGATATTTCCCTTTATAATATGGGTGATACGAAATCACATTTTTTTTAAACAAATTTTATATAAATGATTTTTTTTTTTTTTTACCATATACTTGTCATTCTGAATTATTAGACACAAAATTATAATGATATTTGATTGAAATATTTACTTTATATTTATTTGAGCAATTTTGCAAAATTTGAAAAAATTATTCATGATAGCAGCAACTAATTTAATCCGATATAGTCTAATTCAATCCAATTCCATTATACGGTTTCAGATTCTAAAATTGTTATTTAAAACCCTGCATACTGCAGAACCCCAAGGAAATTTAATATTGAAAGAAAAAGATGAAAGGAGACTGGGAGACAGGGACAGGGATGTCAGATTCCCATCACAAGCAAAGAAAATTATTGATAACAAGAAAAATTTCATATCAAAGACAAGCTCATATTGTCAAGATTTTTCACGCACTACAGTACATAATGCTTTAATGGTATTAACGGGAGGATGCCATAAAAAATTTAAATGTTGAAGTGGAAGATTGGAATAACTAAAATACACTAATAACCTATCACTTGAATGTTATGTTTCCAAAGATCTACATGCACAGTACCTATCTTCCAGTAGAATGTGAAAATATGATAAGAAACTGAATATGAAAACATTTGGAACATATCACTGCAAAAATTCCAGTACGACAACAGTTATAAAAGAACAAACAGAAGATGTTTATCCAAATAAATCTAAGGCCAAATGCAGAATAGAGAAAATATAACTGAATTTATATACCTCAGGATTTTGAGAATCTACAGCATCAAGGACTTCTTTTAAAACCTCTAGGGCATTGCTAGCCTTCTGAATAATGCTGTATAGAATAAAAACATAATTGGATTAGTATCGTTTGCAGGAGAAGTACTAAACAATTGCTAATAACTTTTCAGGAACTAAAAATAAAATTGGTATGCAGAATATCAGTATAGAAAGCGAAACTTGAGACGGGTAATGCATTCACAATATTTTGTGAAACATTAGCCATTGTAAACATAGCAATAAAATTTCTAAAAAATTAATTTTTTTTTTTTTTTAAAAGTAGACAGAGAGAGTACAAATAAGCTAAACACAAACAAAAAAGGTCCCAAGTCTCTTTTGGCAACAATTAAAGAACCTTGTAGGCAACAAGTAATAATCTAGGAAATCTATGACCCTTTTATAGTTTATAGATGTGCAAGTACTATTTTATTTTACTTCATCATTGATAAGAAAATAAATTCTATTGAGGAAGAACGCTTAAAGATTGCAACATGGAGGATAAGGTATCCTCATAAAATAGGCTACACTTGAAGATCAAATACAAAACAAAAACAATTAAAATAAGTACTTTCAGTCGAACTAATTAACACAAAGAAAGTCTAGGAAAAGCCCCTAATGCACCTGCCCACAGAAAAAGAAAAAAAAAAAAAAAAGGGGCCTAAAAAGCCCACTTTGTACCACAAAAGACTAGAGAACAAAATTTAGATCCTAAAAATTAAGAATTCTTTTATGGACTTAGTCCACCACATAAGCAAATGGGCTAATCAATAGTAATATACCAACTACCACATGGAGTTGATATGGTAATTTACTACCTACATAAAAGGGGCCTGTACTGTAATTAACATGTCTATGTGCCATATTATTATTGACTTGTCCATATGCCACGTGGTGGACTGGATCTATATAAGAATTTCTCCTAAAAATGTGAACATGCTTCCCGTCCAACTTTCAAATATCCATAACAATACAAAGAATGAACAACTCTAAAGGACTTCAGCATCCTTTCTATCAACAAATTTTCTCCATTTTAAGCCAACAAAAGCCTCATAAACATCTTAAAAAGACATCTTTAGATGCCTCAAGCCACTTCAAAGTCCTAAAAAAAAAAAAAACTCAATTTGCACAACACGAACATACCAATTGGAATATTCCCCTAGCCATGTTATTTCCCTTCAGAGATTTAATTCTCTTTGGTATCAGCCAAAAGGTTATTAAGAGTTAGTATGGCTCACAATAGAATGGTTGGAATGTTATGGCAGGTATCTCTGTCACCCACAAAATGGAGGGGATGGAGCCCGTTATTTCCCATAGAAACTCATATATAAGGTGTCTTCTTCTTTTTCTCCTTTCATTAAGTATAAGGCAGGAGATGGGGCCTGTGTTTGTTTCTGTGAGGATGCTGGTGTGGCAAGGACGACTTTCATCTATCCCCAATTTTATAAGAATCTCCACTTTGTGTCAGGTTCCACTTTAAAATTTAATTACCAATTTATTTATTCCTCATGTTTTTTTTCTGCTCTGAAGTTGAAAAATGTAACTAGCAGACAGTAAACATTTTGAGATTAAATGTTTATACATATGAAGACAGCAATTACACCTCACGTCATTGCAGTGTCAACACTAAATTAGCTAAGAAGTTTCTTGCTCCAACTTTTCACTTTACCCCAATGCACCCCTATCAAATACCTAATGGACATAGGAACTTACGATTTTCAAAATATATGGAAAAATTAGGGTAAATTATAAAAGGTTAACTATCCATCGGACATGGACCTGTACCTGACACTTGTAACCAGGTATAGCCTGTATAGGCAACATAGGTTGAAAATAACAATCACATTGTTAGAAATGAATGATTTTTTTTTTTTTTTCCAAGATGAGAAAAAAATGAATTTAAACCAACAAAATGAATCCAGAATATTGAAATGGAAAGAACATATAAGACAAGGATTATAAAAATACAAGAAAACAGTTACTTCTGGCAGTGGAAAACTACACCCAGTAGATTAACTAAACAACCAATGTGCTTCCATTAGGAAGATGTGACATAATGCAACATGGATGAAGCATGAAAGGTAACAATTGAGATACCTAGATTCAGGAACTACTTCAGTCTCTGCTTGCTGAGCAACCACTTCACGCCTAGAGGCAGCAAGTTCCCCATTAAGTGTATTTTGTTTCTTTGCTTGTGACATAGTATTATTTGTTTGCGTTTCATGTGGCCTTTGAGGAAATTGTACCCCTGCACTCTGAAAATACAGTTTAAATAAGCTTAATTTCAGAACTTAAAAAGTGACACGACAATACAAGTACATCAAAGCTTTTTAATTGTTAGACTATGAGCTAACAATAGCCACTGATGGAAACACCTAACTCCATAAAGCATATGTTCTACATTAGCAGCAGAAATTCCATCAATGATTGAAGGAGTGGCTGGGGCAAGTCTACTAAGAGGCCGGGTAAGGAATAAGAATATCAACCCCTAGGAAAGAGTTCAATTCTTTGTTAAAAGCACTGAAACAAACAACACTCAATACCAGAGAGGGTGGTGCAAATCCTCACATATCTCAAAGGAGGCTCATACATTGTGATCTACTGGGGAATTTGATGAACCAACTCTAAAGCTTGACTCGCAAAAGAGCTATATGCCATGAACTTTACTTTCTAGTATGCCAATGACCTCCAATGGACAAGAATTTGAAGGATCAAAAACTAATTTTATTTATTATTTTTTTTTTTTTGAAGTTTTCACGACAAGTAACTTCTCATACTAAGAATAATCCCTTCTCTCAAAAGAAATATCTTCAGGAATGAGTATTCCCACAGAAACAATCCACCATAATTGCATATTACGATGAAGACTGACAAAAACTTTGTTGGAAGAACGTAAATAAGCAATGGATGCATATGAACTTAAACCATAATAACATTAAGATGATCTTCACTTTACTAAAACTTTACAAGGAAGCAAAGAGCCAACCCAGGATGATCATTCCAGCTGATTTCGTTTGGTTAAATTTAAGGCTTAGTCAAGCCCTGGTTTACCCCTTGGAATTGCTACTTAAATTGCAAGAAGCTAATAGATGATTTCAGGTTCACACACATTTCACAAATGATTGCAGTAAAAAGCATAACATCTTTCATACATGCACCTACCACCAAATCATAATATGCAGAATAGTACTGAGGGAACTTTCCAGAAGCACCAGCCACTGACGTCTGTGTGGCATCCAAAAGAAGAAATATTCTTTCTCGAACAGGCAAATCTGTCTGAGACAAAAAAAGAAAATGATTTAATTCAGCATAAGGACATAAAAAACTTAACCAAAATTCACCTTACTAATGTGAAAAGAACTTGCACCTTTTTCTTTACTATCTTCACAAGAATAGGTAGAACGCCTGTGTCAATCACTTCTTTATGAACAGGTTCACCAATATTGTTCATAAGCATCTCTAATAACTGGAGAATTGGAAGAAAAAATAAATGGTTTTGGCATAAAATAAAAGCATGAACCACTGGAAAGCACCAAAAGGAAGATATCATATTTGAAGGGTTGATAGTTAATATGCATAATAAAAAATACATATTCAATCAAATAACACTGCTTAAAATTCTTAAAATGTTGCAACCTTATATAGTGTTGGAAATGCCACACCTCAAAAGCTAGATACTGGTAAGCCCATTTCTACATAAGTCCGTTCAGCATCTTATATTTAATCTATGTGAGATTTACATCCTCGACAAAAATATACTAAATCAAGAGCATAAAACGAAGTAGATTTTATTATATAAAGAAATAGAATTAACCCACCATGACTGCATATAATTGGGCATTTGGGTTCTTACTCCCCAAACGTTTCTTAATAGCTTTAACAACATCTCTAGCTTGTCTGCAGATTAGAATCAAAAAACATCAATCAAAGCAATAACAGAGAACAATGATTAAGTATTGATGAATTTACTATACCTTTGATCACGAGCTACTAATTCACAAATTTCAATATTCTTAGTCCAATCAACTTCAGGTAGTTTATCATTTGTTGCCAAATTTACGAGCTCAGTTGCCATCTCCCCCTAATTCCTAAATCAAAAACAAACAAAATCATGATCTCAATCAGAAATTTCAAACCGACAATTTGAGATGAAATTCCGATTCCACAGAAAAAGAAGATACCTATGATAATGTAAAGAACAGCTTCAACATTTGGAAACCAGCAAAGCAACTGAAATCAGTATATATAATTTTTTTTTTTTTTAGGGGTTTTTCCAGGCTGTGCTTTGTTTCCAAATGTAATATATTTGAGCTTGATGGGTTTAATTTAGAAGAGAATATGATTAGTTTTATTAGGGAATGGGAGAGAGTGAAAGAAAGAGTTAAAAAGTTGAGGTCTCTCTCTCTCTCGGCATTCACAGAAGAAGAGCACCGTCACTCACGAGGGCTGTCCCCAATAAAAAAGCTAAAGCAGTAAAGCTTCTTCGGTAAGGTTTGTTAAGAAAGAATAAGTTATAATGTCCCTCTGCTGTCATCTTTGCTGACTTCTGTTGCAATCATTGCCTGCCACGTTGATTAAAAATGTCACCTTTTATTTGTTAATTAGAATTGTCAAACAATTATTATTGTTATTATTATTTTGAGTACTGGAAGGGTGAGATCTATTGTGCAAATGAATATGTATTTAATGCTAAGTTAAGTGTTGGTGCACATTATTATTATTATTACTATTATTATTATTATTACACTGTCTTTGGGAACCATTGGCGAATTTTTCAATTCAAGCGTGCCACTGTTTTTTATATACATGAATCATTCATCTTTTTTACTTCTAAAATAAGAGTAAATTATAGATTTTCAAACTATCTTACCATAATTTACTTAGATTCCAAAGATGTTAGTAATTAAATTGAAAAACTAAGAGAATTGAAAATTAAATGAGCTTATGAACAATGGAATTGAAATGAAATTGAATTTTGATTGCATTAATTGAAATTTTGATCATTTGCATTAAAAGAAAATACCGACAAAGAATGAAATGAAAATATTGACAGTGAAATGAAAAGAAATTGAAGTGCTTGACAAAAGAAATTGTTGGAGTGAAGTGAAGTGAACTCAAATGCTTGAAATTGAAATGATTGATTTGTTGTAATTTTAGATAATTTGGCTAACTGTCTATGTCTCGTCTTGATCAATTCCTTTCCCTTTATAACTCTCCTTTGTAGCTACCTACTAAGCCATTTTTTTTATATGGTGAGAGAATTCAACCATTTGAGCTAATGTCCTATTTTTGTTCCCATAATTCCCCAAATCTCTCTAGTGTTATCCATTACTCTACTTTTTTAGTTCCAACAATCATTAACTGTCCACTTCACCACAAATTAATTAACTATCATTTAATTAATATTCTCGATCTAGGTCTAGTTACAGTTTGTCACAAACCCTAATTAAAGAACACGTGACTAGCATTAGGGTCTGAGAAAGGTTAAAGTTTCCAGAACCTAGTAAGCCTAATTACTCACTAAATGGCAAAATTATCAATGTGATAACTGTAACTAGCACAAAATAGAGCTATGAGCCCACCTGTTAAGTAAAACCAACCATATAACTTCACTACCACTTAGGGCTATTATCTTAATGACATTATCATCGATTCTAGCTTAACAACATAACTCATCAACTCAAAAGAAATTAAACAATTGGTGAACAATAAAGAAATACAAATACAATAAAATAACAAGGTCGAAGTTCCAGATGTAATAATGCAATGCAACATGAAATTAGTTACATAACTGAATATTAATACAAACTTAACTGTTGCGGGATAAATGGCAAAAATAACTTAATATTAAATTTCTTCTTGAGCTCAACTCATAACTTGGAAAAATATTAAACAATGATGAGCATTCGATTCAATGAGCTATATAGTATCGATATAACATACTACTCGGAAGTTTGAAATGTTAATGCAGTGTCAACCAAATAAACAATCATATAATTAACTAAAAATAGGAATTAGTTGATATGAACCACACTAAACCTCAAACTTGGGAGCTGATCCCATACCTGCCTCTCTAAATCTAATACTCTCTTAGATCTAGCCACTGGCACTAGCCTATGCTAGGCAGCTTTGACTCAACTAGCAGCAGTTTTGGACGATGAGCAAGCTAAGCTGTCATAAACAAATTCGCATTCCTAAGTGGTTCCTACGTCATCCCAATTTCATGCAACAAACACAAGTAATATACAACACAAATATAACAAAGCAATCACATAAACATGCAAAAATGCTTAATTTATATTCATAATGTAGATATTGTGTATACAAAAAATCAATGCATGTATGCCAAGTGTAATATTAAATAAATAAAGGAATGGAATGTTATATTAAACTATATAACTCACAAATTAACAGAGCCCAGCTAACTCTCCTTTGAGTATTAGTCGACTATTAATCGAAAAGACACTTGAAACATCAAAACTGTATAACAAGAAAATTATCAGAACATTGACTATTCAACGATGATATAATCCAAATAACATTACTAAAAGTAATTTATTTTTAAGCATAATTTTAAAACTTATTAAATTATAAAAGATAATTTTACAAAATTAATCACGTTGGTTACTCAAATTAATACTCATACTAATAATTTCATAAAATTTATTATTTAAAGAATTATATATGTTTTTAAATTAAATTAAATTTATTCAATAATCAATTAAAAGTAATATAAAACTCATTCAAGTATTTTCATAGAAATTTGTAATAATCAATTAGCTCAATTTTCCATAATTCATATAATTTTATCCTTAATAATTTTGTAAAACTATTTTCGATTAATTTATAAAATTTCTAATGATTTTAGATTCACCAATTTAATTCCAATATACTAAATAAAATTAATTTACTATTACTATAATATATTAAAATTACATAAAAAATGTTAGCTCAAAACTTATAGAAATTCATATAAATTCTCAATTAAATTCATGTAAATTAATTATAAATTATCAATTAACTTAATAACTAAAATATAAATTTATTGTAACAACCCACACTCACCCTAAGACTTTCGTGATAATTTACTTTAATTTAGAGCTATTATGATAAAATGTGTGCTTTTATGAAAATTCATGTGTTATGTGATTGATGAGCATGCGGCATATTATATTAGCTCTAATATGCATAATATGAATTACTATGATGAAATAAATAATTTATATAAAATACATAAGCATAAAATAATTTATTACACATAAATTGAATTTTTATGCACAAAGCGATTTTTAAACATAAAATAATTTTTATGAGTATTTTTAAATAAATATTTTAGGGGGAATTTTAATGAAAATAATAAGAAAAATATTTTATTTTTAATTACCTATAATCAGCTCATAAATTAAATAAAATGGCTAATTTCCTAAAAGTTCACTACACCAAAACACTCCTAACCTAACTCATTAATGACAAACTTATAATTTTGTCAAAACCCTAAATATATAAGCAAAATTTTGGCCAGCCCTTGTTAGACAGCCACCATTCTATTAATCTTCATAATTTTTATAGAAAAATTCTCTAAAAAATATTCTCTCAACCGAAATTCATAATGTGCTTTCAAACCTTGTGATTTCGCGATCATTTTCATAAGTTTTTCTATTCTTCCAATTTACTATTTGATTTTTATGAAACTAATCATGAGAAAATTATTTTAGACTTGTGTATTTACTATTTTTCTTTTGATTAAATTTGGCCTAGGTGAAATTTTGAAAGGGAAATCGATTTTTCCACTGAAAACACAACTTTTTTTTTTCGCATATCCACCAAAAGTGAACCCTAAAACTCAAAGTTGAAATTTTCATTCATAAATACATGGGGGGCTGCCGATTTATATTTGTTTATGTTTTAATTGATTTTTGTTGTGTTTAGATGAAAAATATTGATTTAAATCATGTTTTTGCATATTACTATAATGGTCGGAAAGTACTAGAAACAAGGAAAATTCATGATTTTCATCCTAGAACACAAAAGTTAGAATTTTCATGTATAAAAACTACAAATAGGTGCCGATTCATATATATTGATATTCTAAAAAGATTTTTGTCATGTTTACATGAAAAATATTAGTTTCAATAATGTGTTTACATATTACTGTAATGAACAAAAAATACAAAAAGTGAGAAAGTTTATGTTTTTCATGATTATATGGTATTCGGCCTACATTGGGATTTTAATCCCAATGTTTATAATTTTTGTATGACATATTTTTATGATTTTTGACATGTATACATGAATTATAAATGATTTAATTACATATTAGTTGAAAGATTAACTCCAGACAAGCCTAGAGACAATTCGGATTACCCAGAGTTTACTAACCCTATTACTATGTTATGATTAATATGTGTATATAATATGTGTATATAATTAAGTGACAAGTGAAATAGGTCATATGATGTGTTAATAATGAATTAATAATCTTAAAATTGATTATGAGATCGATGGCATGATTTGTTCAAAAGAGATAAGCATGACTCTTCAAGGTTACTTGTTAAGTTGATATATGTGTAAAGTGTTAAGTGTACTAAGTTGAATGTTAAATGGAATTGATATTAAGATTATAATATATTGTTTTGACTTTAGAAAAGTCATAGTATGAGTTATAATGTGATTTCATGTGAGCCTATGAAGGTTAAATGTGCAAGACTTTAAAAGTCAACATATTATGTGCAAGTGATGAGTGCACTTCTAAGTGCAACTCCAAGTATATGTGAATGTTATATGTGCATTGGGTAGTTATGAGATAGGATAGCATGATGTTAAGCAAATGCTAAATATTTAATTATAATGTATGATAGAACTTGAGGATTGTTTGAAGTTCAAGGGTTATAAGTACTAGGAGCAAAGGAACCACAAGGTGAGTAAACATTATGTTCATGTTACAAGTACAAGCTATCATGTTATGTAAACCTTTGAGATTCTTGAAACCCAAGTACCTCTTTATTCTCTATTATAACTATATGACTTCTTTGTTAAGCTTGGGTTGCCAAAGGATAATTGGTCCAAAGCCATTTTGATTATTCTATGATAAGGAAGAACTTTTGTGATTGTTGCCTTACTTAATATTCTTTCTAGAACCATACTATTATTTATCTTTTGTTCAATAAGTTAAACTACTATTGCTAATGTGCTACATGTTATTACTTTCTTAGGTGCTGTTGTTATAATTGATTACCATTAGCTCTAGCTATGGTACCCATAAACTTTTTATGCAGAAATCCTCGTGCCAATGCGGGTAATCATCAAAACCTGTGCACATGGTCTTAACCCGATGGATAGGGGCATAGTATCCACCTTAGCTAGAAGGGGCGGTTCTAGCCATGGGGCTTGATCAGTTTCATGCTTCTTCATGATAGGAGTTGGAATTTGGCTTAAGGCCACCTCTCCTCAGTGCATTCGAGTGAATTGAGTAGGGTTTTCACTCACGAATGAATTGAGCAAGAGTCTTCACTCACAAGTAATAAGTGTGATTTCTGCGAACCTTGTTGAATTGCAAATAATGAACCATGAACTATGAATCATGAATTATGAATCATGACCTATGAGTTATGTGCTATGAGCCCCTTTTAAAGGGATATGTGTTATTTTGCAAGTTTTATTATTTACTCATTGAGATTATCTATCTCACCCTTTATCCTTGTGTGGTTCCAAGTGAGCATTATGATGAGGTAAGGTGATGGCTCAAGCAATCTACTTCACTTGGAGGATTTCCTTGTCCAAGTCTCTTACCCTAATGTGATGTGAAGTGTCATTCTTAGATGCTTCGAGAGTCTCATTGTTAGAATATTACTCATTTGATAATTTACTTCAAGACTTAAGTATTTTTTTCATATGGATTGTATCTAAAAGTATTTTTAAACTATTTGTGAGGCATTGCCCAAGCACCGGCCTGGTCCACTAGAGGGAACCAGGATGCTCATTTGGGTTTAGACTCATAATGGAACCCTTAGATTCAGATTGGTTAATTTTGAAAAATGATTTTTGGGAGTCACCACCCTAATTTATTTTTAAATGGAAAAATTAAGGAAAAACCCTGTTGGCTCCAATTCATTAATTTTTAATTAATTTACCCATGGATAAAATCACTAGCCTTTAACCAGGTTGAGCTCGGGGACTAGGTTTTTAGTTTTAAATAATCAAAATTTAGCTCTTAAGTTTAATTTGACTAGAAAATTGGATTTCATAAATGACATTTATAAGATGATATTAAACAAAATGCATGAATATGGCATAATATGAATACATGGTGAAAATAAAAACATTCACAAATTAATTGAAAAAAAGGGAAAAGGGGATTGATTAAGATTTGGATTTGAGATTTAGATTTAGATTCCAAACATGCCTACATACCCTATTGAATGAGGATCAAAACCTATGTAGTTCGTTCCATGATTAAGTGGAGGGGTTTAGGAGTTGATCATATTGATTTTGGTTTGGGTGTTTTGAGAGTAAGGGAAAAAGGCTGATACCTTTGCTTTTGGTGGGTGGGGGCTTTTACCGGATCGAAATTCCATTTTAATCAAGGCTATTTGTTCGACCTTAATGTTGAAGGACAAAGAAGGTTTGGTGAATTATAATTAAAACTATCTGTCTAGCCTTAATGTTAAAGGACAAAGAAGGTCTGGAGTAAATTTCAATCAAGGCTATCTGTTTGGCCTTAATGTTGGAGATAAAGAAGATCTGGAGTAAATTTCAATCAAGGCTAACTGTCTGGCCTTAATGTTAGAGATAAAGAAGGTCTGGAGTAAATTTGAATCAAGGCTATCTATCCGGCCTTAATGTTGGAGGACAAAGAAGGTCTGGGTAAATCTCAATCAAGACTATCTGTCCAACCTTAATGTAAAAAAGATTTGGGTAAATCTCAATCAAGGCTATTTGTCCAGCCTTAATGTAAAGAAGATTTGGGTAAATCTCAATCAAGGCTATTTGTTTGGCCTTAATGTTGGAGAAGATTTGAGTAAATATCAATCAAGGCTATTTGTTTGGCCTTAATGTTAGAAGTAAAAAAAGAATCAAGACTATCTGTCCAGCCTTAATGTTAGAGGTAAAGATGATTTTGGATAAGATAATTTAGTGAAAAGAGAGCCTTGGCCTATGGCGAGTCAGCTCGCGAGATTCTGACAAGATTTTGGTAGAGGAAGAGCCTCGGCTTGTAGCGAGTCGACTCAAAAGATTCTGATAAGATTTTAGTTATGCCAAAGAAACTTAGGCTTTTGAACGTAAAGGGTTGGCCCTTTCAAAAGGCTTAAAGGAACTTTGCTGGGAGTAAAGGGACTCTAGAAGTCATGCTTCATTGATTAGATATGGAAAGGTACCATTTAGCTTCAAAGAGGCATTGGTCAGCTTTAAGAGGTATCGGTCAACTTGGAGGAAGTATTTGTCAGTTTAAGGAGATGTCAATGAAGCTATTGGCTTAGTTTATGCATGAAGATGTATGATTGTAGATGATTACATAGATGCTAGTGCACAGATGATGCATACATGTTTCAGAATTCATAGACCTTTTGCATGACTTCTATACCATGCATGATTTGTGGTGATGCCTGTAATAAATAGTTGCATGGATGCATAAGGATGGATTCACAGATTTGCTTTATGAATGCAATTTCTCATGTGACTTTTGTGTTTTGCGGAGTCATGCATTTTTAGACCAAAAAACTCGACAAGGTTGAGAAACTCAACTTGGATTGGTATGGAAAAATTTCCATGGTGGCATTATGAGGAGTTCGAGGGGTTGCTTCAGATTTTGAAATCTGGTGGCCCGTGGTTTCTGTTTTAGTGCTGTTGAGGAGGAGCTATGCCTATTTTAGGGAGATAGGGAATATGGCTTAGCTACGACTCAAAGGCAATTTTGGTGGTGCTAGAGTTCAAAGTTCGACATTTTTTGAATTTTTCAGAGTTTTTGACTTGTCTCAGAATGTTGCAAGCTAGATGATGGTTGGTGATGGTTAAGTGAATTTGACCACTGTGATTGAGAAGTTCCATGATTCCGATGACCAGGGGGTATGAGGGGTGCAGAGGCTCAACATGAGAGCCTTAATTTTCTATTTGAGTATTAGTTATGGGTTTATTGATTGGGGTGATGCCATAGTGGCAGATGGAACAGAGGCATTTTGTGGTTAGAGCTGTGTTGGCAAAGACACTGATGAGCCTTAATTACTTTGTTAAGGATTTAGAGAGATGAACTATCTTGCCAGTTATTCTTCGGTGAGAAAAATTTGTCTATTCTTACCCTTTCTACTTTGGGTGCTTTGTGGATATCTGTTTCAGGTTTTAGGTTATCTCGAAAGCGTGGCTGATGGATCATTTTTAGGTGGTGACCCTTGCTTTTTAGTCTGCACATGCCTTATTGAGACTTAGTCAGAGGTCGGATAAGATGGTTGCTTGCAGCTTGCCCTCGGAGGACATTTTTAACACTACCTATAGTAAAGGATTAAATCTTTCATTATTGGAGGCTATGAGTGTCGAGTGGTTTGCCTGTTGGGCTTAGCTTGAATGCTTTCCACTAGGGATGAGTGTCTTGAGGCAGGTGAGGCAGACTCAGGGTGTGCCCATAGTTTTTCTTTCTTGAGTCTATGTAGATCACAGCTCCCATTGCTAGAACTATCAGGTGATGGCTGGCTGAGGGGTTATCATGCTGTTTATTTTAGAATTTCACTTGGGATCACATAGAGGTATACCAGGTAGTTGATAAAGGTGGTTTGGCCAATTGAGAAAGAGTACCAGGCTGCCCTACTGAGAGGAATAAAGGATGAAGTAGTTGAGGAAGGAGAGGCTATATGAGGAGCCATTGGTAGCAAGAGGATTGCAGGATAGACAGAGGGGTGACTCAATCTTTGAAGGAGACTTGGGGATCTACTAGAAGTGCAACATAACATATTGCAGTAGTGACTCAAAAAAAGAAGATTGCGATAGACTTTGATTCTGATGAGGACACGAGAGATTTGCATCTTAAGAGGTAGAGGAAGACTAGCTAGATCATGACTTCAGACATGACCTTTTTTTCTTTTTTTTTTTAGAAATAATTACAGGTTGACAGGACTATATGAAATAGGATAAGCTATAGACGACAATGAAAGGGCTATCCTTTATGATAGATTTGTATTTTGCAAGATTTGATCATTAATAAATGAGACATCTTTTATTTTTGCTCTAATTTCTATCTAAGTTGCCCTTTCAGGTTTTCAGCTTAGTGAGCATTCTCTCTCTCTCTCTCTCTCTCTCTCTCTCTCTTTATTTTGTTTAGGCAAAAGAATCAAGTGAATGATGTACTAGGCACAAAGAAAATGAGAATGCGATGCAAATAAAATATTTTATATTATGATTTGGACCGTACCCAAATCAGGCTGCCTATATATCCCTTACATCACTTTTATGTTGATTATTTCTTTTAGGGAGAATTAGGTCCATGTAGTTCTGATTACATATGCATAAGAAACAAAAATAAAACATAGATGTCATCTTTGGATGATGTATCTTTTCAGTCGATCCAAGTTGCTAGGATGGGAGAATTCACTTCCGTCCACGTCCGTGAAGATAGTGACTCCATTGGATAAAATCTTCTTCAGCTTGCACTGTCCAGCCCAGTTCAGTTTGAACTTCCTCTTGGATCATGAATAAGGGTCAGAATTGGATTTCCTTCTTGCGAACCCTTGTCTCTCATCTTCCAGTTGAAGTGCTTGGCTAATCTCCATCGATAATCATGATCTTCATTCTCCATAGCTTCTCCTTGACAGGTTTCTTGTGTAGGTCAGGATCTCATGAACTGTGATGCTTAGATCATGTCTTCGTCTTGTGCAAAACAGCTCATGAACTTTTTCACTACTGCTATGCAAATGCTATGTATGGGATTTTTGATTCTTTTTCTTTGTGCCATAATTAATTAATCCTTTTGCCTTTTTCTATTTTTTTTATTCATTTTTCAATTTTTTTTGTATTTTTTGTATTTTGTATTTTTTCATTTTTTTTGTTCTTTCTTCTTTTTTAAGATGTCCCATTTAAAGATGAATCAGAAAAAAAAAATTAAAGCAAATTAGAAAAAATTAAAGCAAATCAGAAAGTCTAAACTTTTATTACTGATGAAAGTCCCATCATGAGTACATTGAAGGATAACCCTAGAAGGCATAATACAAACTCAGAAGGACAAGACCTGGCAGACTCAAAAAGAAAAATATAATAGAAAACAAGCTTAAAAGACTCTGACGTAGACTTGGAGGACTTGGATAGGGGCACAACAGAGCTGGCACTCTTCTCAAAATACTAGTTATTGGATGAAGTTTGAGATGGTCGGGTGAGCTTAGTGGTTCTGAAAAGGATAGGTGGTGGTGCTAGACTTTGGGTTTAGGAGCAATGATGTCTCCACTATCAATGAGATCTTAGATTTTATGCTTTAGAGGCTTGCACGCATCAATTTTATGCTCTGGCTCTTGATGATAGTTGCAGTGCTTATTAACATTATAACCCTTGGGCAAAGGGTTTAAAGGAGGTCGTGGTTCTAAGGGCTTAACCAGATTAGCCTCTAAGGCTTTCTTGTAAATGATGTTGAGAGGCATGCGTAGCTCAGAGAAAGTCCTCATTTCCAACCTCATTGGCTGGTGATAAGAGATAGCATTTACTTCCCCTTCTCTTTTGGTATTGGAGTTGATGGTGTAATTGTTGTTCTTATGATACCTCGAACTAGAGGATTCATCTTTGATTTATCCCGATTGAATCAAATCCTCGATATTGGAGGCAATAGCAATGAGAGCTTTGAAGCTGGAGAGGTATTGAGTTTGCAAATAAGCTTGATATTGAGGGAGGAGGTTCTTGACAATGATGTCAATTTGCTTTATTTCAAATGGACGGTTCACCATTTGAGCAGCTTTTGTCCTCCAACTTATAGGGAACACGGTGAAGGATTCTCTTAGCCGTTGTTTATTGGTTTCCAAATCTCGATGGGTGACATCTACCTCGATGTTATAGTGGTAATGCTTGACAAAAGCATTGCATATATCATCTCAAGTTTTCTTGTGATTCCAGTCGAGGTCTAGTAACCACTTAATAGCAGCTCCAGTCAAGAACTATTGGAATAACTGAGCAAGGAGCTCGTCGTCTACACCGAAAGGTCTCATGGCACCCAAATACATCTTGAGATGAGTTTTGGCACATGTGGTGCCATTAAACTTGTCCATGACTGGCATTTTAAATTTTGGTGGAACTCGTGCATTTGGGAAGAGAGTTAAAGAGTCGACATCTATTATGTCTTCATGCTTTTTGACATTTTTGAGTGTTCTCTCCATGGCCTCAATTTTCTTCATCAATTTCTTAGTTTTAGGAAAGCTAAAGAAATCTCCACTTTGAAAAGGATTCGTAGTGGGAGAGGGAGTGGTTGTGTTTAAGTCCACGATAGGAGAGATTGTAGGTTCAAGTGCTTTCCCTTTATCGGTGAGATCGATAATGGGAGGAGTAAAAGTAGGGGCATGGCTAGTCCCAGCTTAGGCAGATGCAGGCTCAACACAAGCAGGAGGGGGAGTGATAGTGGCATTGGTCATTTCCTTGATGTCATTGATGATGGACTCGCATTGGAAGTTGAGGGCATCAGTAAAGGTGGCAGACTAGGTATTGAGAGCATTGGTGAAAGTTTCAGCTTGGATCTAAAGAGCAGTGGTGAGTGTAGCTTGAAAAGTTTCCTCTTGTTTCTTGAGGAGGCTAGTGAAGAAAGTGCTTATGGCGTCTTGATTGAAGTTAAAGGTATTGGCCATTGGTACCTTTAAATAGAAAATAGACAGAATGAAGGGTAAGAATACATAATTAAAATGGCATGAATGTGATGGTGTGTTGGGAAAAGGATTCCCTCCACATGGTTGGTCACCGAGTTTATATGTTGACAAGATGAGTGTGTGAGGTGCTCTTGGGTAACGGACTACCAGTTTGGGTCTTTGAGGTGTTTGAGGGTTGACCTTGTTGAGCTTCTTATGTTGTGTATGCATGATCATGGCATGATGCATGCTGAAAAAGGTTTCATGAACATGCAAGAGTATTGATTATTATGGTACATGGAACCTAAGGTCAAAGGCTAGGGTGACTATATACATAAGGGTGAAGGGTGGTTTGATTTAAGGGTCCCCGTCCCACTAGAGCATTGATATACCTAACCAAATGTGAGACAAGGAGCCTCGCGTGGGTCCAACAGTATTGATTACTCATTACACCATTGAAATGATCGAGGATTCATCGCGAGGTGAAATGCTTTCGCTATCTCCCAACATACTCAAAAAGAGTTGTCAAGCCAATGCTACTTGCCATCCAAAAGTTTTTCTAAAGCTAAGGTTTAGGCAATGAGCCTTTATTATGCAAAGTAATGCATGAAAGTCAAATTATACTTAATGAGCCAAAAGGAGATTATTTTGGAAAAATTTTCCTTAACCAAATAGTAATCCTCTTATTTTCCTTTTTATTAAAAAAGGTAGTAACCAGTCCCTAGCGGAGTCACCAGCTGTGAGGCCTCGCCCGAGCACCGGCTCGGTCCACTAGAGAGAACTGAAATGCTCATTCGGATTTAGACTCATGATGGAACCCTCAGGTTTGGATCGGTTAATTTTGAAAAATGATTTTTGGGAGTAGCCACCCTAATTTTTTTTTAAATGGGAAAATTAAGGAAAAACCCGATTGGCTCCAATTCGTTAATTTTTAATTAATTTGCCCATGGATAAAATCACTAGCCTCAAACCAGGTTGAGTTCAGGGACTAGTTTTTTGGTTTTAAATAATCAAAATTTAGCTCTTAGGTTTAACTTGACTGAAAAATTGGATTTCATGAATGACATTTATAAGATGATATTAAAGAGAATGCATGAATATGGCATAATATGAATGCATAGTAAAAATAAAAACATTCACAAATTAATTAAAAAAAAAGGGAAAAGGGGATTGATTGAGATTTGGATTTGAGGTTTGGATTTAGATTCCAAACGTGCTTACGTACTCATTGAATGTGGATCAAAACCTATGTAGTTCGTTCCACGATTAAGTAGAAGTATTTAGGAGTTGATCATATTGATGTGTTTTGAGAGTGAGGGAAAAAGGCTGATACCCTTGCTTTTGGTGGGCGGAGGATTTTACTGGACTGAAGTTCCGTTTTATCGGGACCAAGTGATTGAATGGATTTGAGAGATTAATTAATTAATTAAAATGATTAGTTAACTAATTAATGTGATGAAATAGATAGATGGATAGATGGATTAATTAATTAAAAAGATTAATTAATTAATTTAAATGAGAGGTGGATTAAAAAAAAAGATTAATTTGATTTTAGAGAAAAATGATTAATTAATTAATTAAGAAGATTAATTAATTGAGTAATTAATTTTGATTTTAAAATAGGATTTTTAGTTAATTAAAAAAATTAATTAACTTGGTTAGGGTGAGAAAATTAATTAATTAAAAAGATTAATTAATTAATTAAAGAGTGGTTGAAGGGAGAAGAAGAGAGGAATTAGTAGATAACCATCAATACTAATTCATGAGATGAAGAGAAATGAGGGAATGGGGAGCCTTTTTATAGGCAAATGGGGTTGAGGGTAGTTTAGGTAATGAAAATGTGAAAAGGCCATGAGAGTTAGGGTAAAAAATGGTTGAAAACTAGACTAAAAAGTGTAGAAGAGTCATTTTTCGTGTGTGGGGCCAACTGGAGGTAGAAAAACGCAGAACCTGGCATGGCGCCGCACTAGGCCTGTGCAGCACCACGTCAGGCTTTTGCGGTGTGCCGCAAGAAGGCTATGCGGTGCCGCACAGATCTGATGCAGTGTTGCACGCCTTCCGTGAGGCACACCACGTGGCATGGTATGTTTCCCGAGATTTCTCTTTTTTTTTTTGAGAGATTGGTTGTTGGTATAGAGTTTAAAAAATTTGGATGTCTGGTGGCAATATAATTGAAGGCTAAAAAATTTCTTTTGGGAGCATTGCCCCCGAATCCGTGCCCGCTAACCAGTTAGTGGGACCATCGTAATGGCTCTGTGTAGCATGTTAAACTCAGCAAGTGCTAAGGCTGTATTTAGATGATGAGGGTGTAAAATTGAGGGTTCACACTATTCTTCTACTGTTTAAAGTTTTCTTTATTATTGGATAACTAAGTTAATGCATGAGGTTTTGGTAAGATCCTAGGCAATATTTATATGTGCAAGAGTGGGTTCTCCGGGTATGGGTGACCTTATGTCTCCCTATGTTCTAAGACCGTCATATCTCCAAAATTGAGATGTAGCAAAAATGGTATCGGAGCCATAGGTTATCCTTTATTGCCATTTGATTAGTGACGAGGTGGGATCAGAGCTATAGTTTTAAGTCTAGTTTAGACTTGCCTCTTTATTGGGTAGATCAAGAGTAATCCTTGAGCATAGGAATTTTTCTGTCATGTCAATTATAGTCTATCACTAGTATAGTTCTGAGAAATCTTAATAAGCTATAGTACTCATTGTTATTATTTGCTGATTCTTTTATCAGATGACCAAGAAGATTACCCTGGCTAGAGGACCCCAACCTAAAGCACACCATGTGATGTGCAAGAGCACTCAGCCAGAGATGTTCGAGAAAGTCATGTTTGTAATTCACCTTAAGAGAAATAAGACTCCTAATGAGGAGGATCTTGCAGAGTACCTAGAATATGATTGGGTTTATCGCAAGATTCAGAAATTAGAGAGTGATTGTTCAGACCCGATGGAAGAAAATCAACATCTTGGGTCTTTAGTGCACACTTTAAGGGAAGATGTGGAGTAGCTTAAGATAGGAGATGTTGAGTAGATGGGAGACTATGCACCTGGAGATTTTGGCTACTTGCCATCTAGGACCTTGTCTTCGACGTGTCGCATGCCATATTAGGATTTCCTTTGCTATAGATGTAGTGGCTTTGGTCATATTATGGTTGATTGGCCCCTTATCGATTATTCACCTAAGCAACCCTAGAGGTTACCTGACATTTGCCCTGACGAGGGGCATAGTTGAGATGTGGGCTGGTAGTTGACAACTATTGGCTTAGTGGTATAAGACTCACGCGATACAAGTGATATTATTTGATTGCTTAATGACTTAGTATGGATTGATTCCTTACTTGTTTATGAGAGGATTGACTTTTAGATCATAGAAGAGCTCATTATCCTACAAGTTATGTGTTACATTATTAGGATACTTGATATGTGCCATGATATGTGATATATGCTAGATGATATGTGTCCTTTGATGTGATATTATATGATGGGTGCTCATGTTAAATTCATGCTAAGGATGATAATTTTACAGTGGGGTTAAGTGGATTAGAAAGAGAAGTTGACTAAGTTTTGATCCAATTTAGATTAATCATTGATATGTATAATGTTATGATGTTGAAATGCTTACATGTTACAATGGTTTGATATGTGAATTTTATGGAGTTATTAAATGATAATTGTGATTGATGCCATAAGAAGAGAAATGATGTTTAGTAATGATTAGTATGAGAATGAAATAAATTAGTTACATTATATATACACATAAGTATACGATATGAATTGAGTGAATTATATTAAGAAATTTGTGGCTTAGGTGTTACCATATAGACTAGAAAAATAAGAAAGGTAGAAATTTCTCTATTACTTATGTAAATATCAATTATAGTCAAAGGAAGAATATTAATCTAGTGTGATTTAAAAGAAGAAGGTATCATTCTCATTTAAACTTCTAGTGCAAGATGATTGATAGATTTTGGTGCTATGCGCTCATTTGTGTCTCCATGTTTTGCAAGAATCTAGGTAGACATAAGGAATTAATGAATGAACCTTTAGTAGTGTCGACTCCTTTGGGAGTAATGATGGAAGTAAAATATATGTTTAAGAACTGTGAGGTAGACATTGATGGATAAAAAACTTTCAGTGGAGTTATTAGAACTTGATGTATTAAAATTTGATGTGATCTTAGGAATGGAATGGCTATGTGAGCATGGAGCTCATATTAACTGTAGAGAGAAGCAAGTAGAAATTCGAACCAAGGATAGGGATAAATTTGTATATCAAGGAGATACCTATGATTTAGGTCCACTAGCATAATCATGGAATGGATGAGTGTACCTAGGAAGCTGAGATAGGGATTCGACAAAAGTAATCCCAATTTTTTTTTCGAGAACATATGAGTAAGTATTTAAATTCAAGGACAAATTTCCTATAAGGGGGGAGAATGTAACAACCCACATCCACTCTAAGAGTTTTGTGACAATTTACTTGAATTTAGAGCTATTATGATAAAATGTGTGCTTTTACAAAAATTCATGTGTAATGTGATTGATGAGCATATGACATGTTAAATAAGCTCCAATATGCATAATATGAATTGTTATGGTGAAATAAGTGATTTATATAAAGTGCATAAGTATAAAACAATTTATTGCACATAAATTGAATTTTCATACACAAAGTGATTTTTAAGCATAAAATAATTTTTATGAGTACTTTTAAATAAATATTTTAGGGGAAATTTTAATGAAAATAATAAAAAAATATTTTATTTTTAATTACCTATAATTAGCTCATAAATTATATAAAAGGCCCAATTTCTCAAAAGCCTACTATACTAAAACACTCCTAACCTAGCTCATTAATGGCAAACTTGTAATTTTGCCAAAATCCTAAATATATAAGCAAAATTTCAGCTAGCCCTTGTTAGACAGCCACCATTCTATTATTCTTCATAATTTTTATAGAAAAATTCTCTATAAAATATTCTCTCAACCGAAATTCACAAGGTGCTTTCAAACCTTGTGATTTCACGATCGTTTTCGTAAGTTTTTCTCTTCTTCTAATTTACTATTTGATTTTTACGAAACTAATCCTAGAAAATTATTTTGGGCTATGTATTTACTTTTTTTTTTTTATTGAATTCAGCCTAGGTAAATTTTTGAAAGAGAAATCGATTTTTCCATCGAAAACACAACTCTTTCTTCACACATCCACCAAAGGTGAAACCTAAAACTCAAAGTTGAAATTTTCATGCATAAATACATGGGGGGCTGCCGATTTATATGTGCTTGTGTTTTAAATTAATTTTTGTTGTGTTTAGATGAAAAATATTGATTTAAATCATGTTTTTGCATATTACTGTAATGGTCGGAAAGTACTGAAAACAAGGAAAATTTATGATTTTCATCCTAAAACACAAAAGTTGGAATTTTCATGTATAAAAACTACTAATAGGTGTTGATTCGTATATATTGATATTCTAAAACAATTTTTGTCATGTTTATATGAAAAATATTAGTTTAAATTATGTGTTTGTATATTACTGTAATAAACGGAAAATGCGAAAAGTAAGAAAGTTCATGTTTTCCATGATTATATGGTATTCGACCTACATTGGGATTTTAATCCCAATGCCTATCATTTTTGTATGATTTATTTTAATGATTATTGACATGTATATATGAATGTTAAATGATTTAATTGTATGTTGGTTGAAGGATTAACTCTAGACAAGCCTAGAGACAATTTGGCCTACCTAGGGTTTACTAACCCTATTACTATGTTATGACTAATATGTGTATATGATTAAGTGACAAGTGAAATAGATCTTATGATGTGTTAATAATGAATTAATGATCTTAAATTGACTATGAGATGGATGGTATGATTTGTTCAAAAGAGATAAGCATTGACTCTTCAAGGTTACTTGTTAAGTTGATATATATGTAAAGTGTTAAGTGTACTAAGTTGAATGTTAAATGGAATTGATATTAAGATCATAATATATTGTTTTTGACTTTAGACAAGTTATAGTATGAGTTATAATGTGATTTCATGTGAGCTTATGAAGGTTAAGTGTGCAAGACTTTAAAATTCAACATATTATATGCAAGTGATGAGTGCACTTCTAAGTGCAACTCTAATTATATATGAATGTTATATGTGCATAGGTAGTTATGGGATAGGATAGCATGATGTTAAGCAAATGCTAAGTATTGAATTGTAATATATGATAGAACTTGAGGATTATTAAAAGGTCAAGAGCTACAAGTACTAGGAGCAAAGGTACTATAAGGTGAGTAAACATTATATTCATATTGTAAGTATAAGCTATCATGTTATGTAAATCTTTAAGATTCTTGAAACTCAAGTACCTTTCTATTCTCTATTATAACTATATGACTTCTTTTTTAAGCTTAGGTTGTTAAAGGACAATTTTTCCAAAGCTATTTTGATTATTCTATAATAAGGAAAAACTTTTGTGATTATCACCTTACCTAATATTCTTTCTAAAACCACACTATTATTTATCTTCTGTTCAATAAGTTAAATTGCTATTGTTATTATGCTACATGTTATTACTTTTTTAGGTGCTATTGTTATAAGTGATTACCATTAGCTTTAGCTATGGTACCCATGAACCTTTTATGCAGAAATTCTCGTACTGATGTGGGTAATCATCGGAATCTGCGCACATGGTCTTAACTCGATGGATAGGGGCATAGTATCCACCTCAGCTAGAAGGGGCAGTTCTAGCTATAGGGCCTGATTAGCTTCACGCTTCATGATAGGAGTTGGAATTTGACTTGAGACCACCTTTTCTCACTGTATTCAAGTGAATTGAGCAGGATCTTCACTCACGAGTGAATTGAGTAAGAGTCTTCACTCACAAGTAATAAGTGTGATTTCTGTGAAACTTGTTAAATTATAAATAATGAACCATGAACTATGAACCATGAATTATGAATTATGACCTATGAATTATGTGCTATGAGCCCCTTTTAAAGGGATATGTGTTATTTTACAAGTTTTATTATTTACTCATTGAGATCATCTATCTCACTCATTATCCTTGTGTGGTTTTAGGTGAGCATTATGAGGAGCAAGGTGACGGCTCAAGCAATCTACTTCGCTTGGGGGATTTCCTTGTCCATGTCTTTTATCCTACTGTGATGTGAAGTGTCATTCTTAGATGCTCTAGGAGTCTCATTTTTAGAATATTACTCATTTGATAATTTACTTGGAGACTTGAGTATTCTTTTCATATGGATTGTATCTAAAAGTATTTTTAAACTATTCTTTCGCCAGTTAAAGTTTTCATTATTATTGGATAACTAAGTTAATGTATGTGCTTTTGGTAAGATCCTAAGCAATGTTTATATGTGCATGATGGGTTCTACGGGCATGGGTGACCTTATGTCTCCCCATGTTCTAGGACTGCCATATCTCTAAAATTGGGATGTGACATTTATAAATATACAATTATTTTAATTAAATCTAATTTATTAATAATCAAATATAATTGAAAGAAAAATATTATTACTAGAAGTTCATCTCAAACAACTTCATAAAATCTCGTAATCAATTCAATTTATTAATTTAAACCTGAAAATATATAAATACATGCAAAACAATTATTCTTGGGGCATCTAAATTACCAAATTAAATTGGTAGAAAGGTTCAAGCCTTACCAGAGATGAATTCTCATAAATTAGCTTCAAAGTCCAAACGTACGCATGAAAAGTAGCTTAGTTCTAGTTCATCGGAGGAGCGTGAGGTCCATTCACTAGTGACCGATTGACGATGTGCCACCATCAATGATGGTAGATTAAGGTGGAAAGTATACTAACTTACTTGTCTTAATGTTAAGAAGTAAAAAAGTCATTCAATCTCCTCCACTCACTGCCATTTTGCCAGAAATGGTAAAAAAAATTTCGATATCTAATTTCATGATCTGTGATTCTAGTGAGTCTTAGGGGTAATATAGGTGCCAAATTGAAGCTTGATAGGAGATGGCACCAAAATCACTGGAAATAGAGCTTTGGATGGAATCTTCATTGAAGGCTTTGGTGGCTAGAAACTTTAATCGAAGTGTGCACCACCGTCTAGCGTCATTTTTTGCCATTGTTTGCTCAACTAAGGTTGCTGGCGGATGGGCTTCACAGTGGTGCAGGCGGTGTTGATCATTGTCAGCAGAAGACGGGTGGTTCGATGCCCATCATCACCTTCTCTCTCTCTCTCTCTCTCTCACTCTCTCATCTAATCCTTACTACCCAATTTTTCTTGTTTCTAATTGGTTCTTCTAAACCAATCATAAGTAAGGCACATATACAACAACAATAACTACAAAATAAATTAATGAAAATTAAAATTAATATTTACTTAAATCTTGCAAATTCAAAATAAAAAAAATTTTCTTTAACAAATAAATTACCTCAAAATAATAGATAATAAATAATGACATACTCAAAATTATAATTAATCCAAAATTTTAATTTTAAAATTGAAAATTTTGAATACAATATAAAACATATAATTAAATAATTATATTCTATACAAAAATAAGATTTTCTAAAATAATTAAAAATTCAGATTATTACATAGTGTACCATGGGTTGGGCCTTTTATTTTGAGCCATGGGCTTTAATTATATTAATGGGCTAATAAAAAATAAAATAAAAGTTCAAATGATTATTCCCTCTTATATATATGTTTTGACCCAAAGCCAAGACCATATATATGATGACCTAAACCTCCTTTTCTTCAACTATTTATTGTGGTAAAAAACTTTAGGCTCAAAGTCCAATTCTCTGAATATCACAAATAGTTTTGGAAAAAAAAAACTGCCAAACAAGGAGAATCAATGAATGCTAGAGATCTAGAGTCACCAAAATTCAAATTCCCCCCATAAACTCAAATTTTTCAATTTACTCTTTTAGAGAAAATCAATTTTTCAACCCCCAACTCTCCAACTTTCTTCTCTAATCCAAAACCCATTTACCCATTTATTAATCTAAACCCATTTAAAATTCCTAATCCAACACAAACTCTTCCTTATAATCTTGCAATAGAAGTTGTTCTTCAATTTCTTCACAAAATCCATCTCCATCAAATTCAAAATTTGAATTTTCCAAACTCAAATATGATTTTCAGCACCTAAATTATTTAATTTTTTTTAAAAAAATATAGCCCTTTGTCTTCTTAACACTCAAATGTCTCTCACAATTTCAAATCCCCTCTCTTTACTCCATTGTGTCCCTCTCTCTTTGCTCCAAACTCTCTTTCTTCTTTTCCTTTGGCAAAATTCTGCAACTCCTCCCTATTTACCATAAAAAAAACTAATGCACTTTTCGCATAATACCCAAGACCCATCACTAAAAGTCCATTAGTTGTATTAACAAAAAATCCATTAAATTTTCATTCAATCCCCACCAAAAATCACTCAAATCCATCACCAAAAATCTAGACAATAGCGCCTTCTTGTTTTTCTAGTCCCAAACCTAGCAAGCTTTGATATTGGTAAGCTTATCCCACTCCATCTCCATCACCAAGAAAATTTCAACAATATTTAAAGGTTTATCAAATAAAAAGGTTCAATAAATGTAACCTCTTGAAACTTCATTTAACTTTTACAAATCTTATTGAATTTCAATTAATTATTTTCGGTGGTTTTTGAGAAATTGTATATAATGACTTTTGGTCTTGGTTTAGTGATTGATGATTTTCCAAGAGTAGATGTGGTAATTGAATTTTCTGATTGGATGAAATTAAACATCAATAAAACAACATTAGTCATGTTTAAAGTTAGGCCTAAATACTGAGAATTTATATGGTTTGATGATCATATGTTGGTCATTAGATGAATTTGATTTTGTGATGATTTTTAACAATTTTGGACAACACTTGAATCAACAAAAATATTAGAAACTTAGGTCTGTAAAAACTTTATCTTTAGGTTTTGAGAATTTGAAACTAAGGTATTAAGACAAATAATGGGTTTATCAAGCTATATGTGGGCCTTTAAGCAACTTTAATCAAATGATGGGGGCTATGTTGGTGATTTAAGTGCAAAAATCATGATTCTTTTAAGCCTTCAAAATTTGGGCCTAAATAAAAAATTTGATAATTAAATGGCCACATATTAGTCTTTGTAAATTTAAAAATCATGTTGGGAGGTGGAATTTGAGCAATTAAATTTAAGCTTGTGATTGAACAACTTTGCTTGGTGATTTTGAATTGCATTTGTGAAATTAAAATTTTAGACTTTGAGAATGTAGCCTAAAAACTACTATGAGAAAATTTAAATGGCTATGCTTTGACCTTAGCATATTCAAATTCACTATGAAAGATACACTTGGACAACAAACTTAGGATTAAGAAAAATTGAGTCTAAGTATGTGGCCATGAATTGGCCCTTGAGAAAAGATTTGACACGTTAAACTTGTAATAGAATTGAATACACAATCTTTTGACTTTAGTGATTTTGAAAATCTAGCCTACAAAGAAATTATATGGCCATGTGGATGGCCTCTAAAGAGTTTTTAAAATATAGTTTCTACACATCACAATAATTCAAATTGCTTCAAAAGGTTGAATATATCAAAAACCAATTTCAAAATAGGATTTGTTCATGTTAAAATACAACAATTAAATCAACAACCTTACATAGCATTTACCAAGTCTCTTAAGAAATTAAAAAAGAAAAAATTAGAAACCTTAACAACACCATCATTCATACAAACAATTAATTAATCATATTGAGACCAACAATTATACAAAAACAAATAATCAAAATAATTTCCAAGACAAAGTCTAGAGATTTACCTTAGGGACAGATTCAAATATGCATTGGAGTCCTTTCAAATCAACAAAAAACAAGAAAAAGATTATTTAAATTTATTTCTTGTTAATAGGAAATAGAGATTAATCAAAGGAAAGGAGTTTAGGGTTAGTTTTTAGCTTGGAATTTGGTTTAGAAAGGTTGGGGTATGGCTGTTGGAAATGGTGGCTGAATAAGTTTTATGGGCTATTTATATGTTAGCTTATTAGGGTTTTAAATTGCCAAATTCATGAAAATTAAATTTCTGAATCAAACAAAAGACACAGGCATGTCTTACAAGTCATGGGCATGGCTTTATGATAGAAGGCTTTTTAGGATGATTTCAGTTAATAATGCATGGGCGTGCAGATTTTTATTGTAAGACACGGTCATGTGTTCATTGACATGGGCGTGTCACCATAAAATTCAACTTTTTGCTCAAATAAACTTAAATTCAAGGACAAAATTGCAACACCAACAATAATACTCAACAAACTAGCAACTTAACATCATACCTAGCATAATTAAATCATCAAACATAAAGAGTTACTAATGAACAAGCTCATAACTAGGGTTTAGGAATATAGGGTGTCACATTTTTCCCCCTTTAAAATAAAATTTGTCCCTGAATTTTAAATCTAAAATCACCCACTCATCATGCATTTGTCATTAGCTAACTCAAATCTAAAAGTAAATCAAACTTCCAATATCACTTTATGTACATAATTCCTAAACTCATAAAAATAAATTGTCCTCACAACTCCTAATCACAAAATTTGCAATTACAACCACTTCCTTTTAGTCTCTTTACCATAAATCATTTAAAAACTAAATTTTTCATGTAAATATCAATTGACTTATCAATCAAAACTTAATAAGAATATCTACCCATCTTTTATGCTAGTTAATTTCTAATTTCATCTCAAATCAATTATAATCTTAAACATATCATTCCCATGTACCCATCAATATGAAAATCGAATATTACAATCAAATTATGACCCTCATCCCATTAATTATCATACTTCTCATATAAACATGCACTATTAATCTTCTTAATTCTAAATGATCTTAAACTCATAAAACCATATTCTCTATATAATCATGATTTCTCTATTCTCATGCTTAATGTCTTTTAACAAATTTACCTATTTATTATCTCATGAACGAATATCTGCTACATCATAAACATCTGGTCAACTATAAGTGGTAATTATATTTTAACTTACCTTAAGCATTTCACTAGCAAACCATTTCATTTATCACACCCCTAAAATAATCATACATACATTATCAATTTATGATCTTCAATCAATTCTTCATAATCACATAAAATCTTAAGCCAATACTCATATTATTTAAAACTATTATCATGACTAATCACCTTAATCACTCCAAAAATTTATTTTCCTTATCATTTTTAGAATTACTCTTTTATAATGCATACTAATCATTTATAGTACTAGTTATTCATTTGATAATTAGACTCACTCTCGATCTTGTCTTTGAATAGGACTCTCTTCCCTCTATAGTCTATATGTGCATTATAAGTAGATAGCCAATCCATTCCTAAAATAACATCAAACTCCAATATTTCTAGCTCTATCAAATCTAATGGCATACACCTACCTTTAATCTCTACTATTCACCCTTTGGAAACCCTTTGGAAACCTTATCTACTTCTACTGTCTCATCCAAAGGTGTGGTTACCATTAATGGTTCATGCAACAAGTCTTTAGTTCTACACAAATTCATAGCATAAAGAGGTGATATAATAAAATGGGTTGCCCTATAATCAAATAGACTCTTAGCCAATAAGGACACCATACCTATCACCACATTATTAGCAGTTTTAACGTCTTGTTGGTTTAAGGCATAAACTTGCCCTTCCCTTTTTCTTCCACAGCTTGAACAACTCCTAATGTTTACCCTTGAAACTTGTTCTGTTATTGCCCCCACTTGTAATAGCATGGTTTTAGCTCTACTTATTTGCATTATAGGTTGAGATGTAGTTAGTAGTCCTAAATGAAATGACCCATTTCACCACAACTAGGATATGTTCCAATTGTTTTCCAATATACTCCACCATGCTTCCTTCCATAGGTATTGCAATCGGATGAATTAGATCCCTGAGGTTCATTATGCTGGGTGTTTATATTTTCAAGAGCCGATGTGATGGATGTGCTCACTACAAGACACTGATCTTGTCTAAGATGTTATATGCTCTAAATAGTAACTTGAGTAGCATTTCCTCTAGGCAGATTGCTTTTAATCTTACTTTTGAATCCATTCTTATTCTCTCTCTTAGCTTGCTTGGCCCTTTCTGTCTTGTGCCTTATGTCTAGTATCTTGGCTTTGTCAACTAGGTTAGCCATGGTAGGAAATTTAGTAGCAACTAGAGCATTGGATAATGGGGTAATCAATCTGCATCTAAACCTCTCGACTTTGCTTGCCTCGGTAGGGATGATATGGGTAGCATATGTATTTAGGCGTTTGAATTCTCAAGCATAATCAGAGATGGTCATTATAAGCTTCTGCTTCAGTTGTTTAAACTGAAGTGCATGGTTCTAATGCTTCCTTTCAGTCAAGTATTCATCTAGGAGTTCTTGCTTGAACTCAGACCAAGTAAGTGGGTCATCACCATATAGGCACTCCTTGATGTTCCTTTGGAACCAATCCCAGGTATCTTTCTTCAGCTACATACTGACCAACTCTATTACTTTCTTATTAGAGCATACCAGCTATTATGTAATCTTGTCTAGCTCATTGAGAAATTCCTATGGGTCCTCACCCTCCTCACCTTTAAAGTCAAGTGGTTTCATCTTTTTAAACTTGTAAACAGAGACACCTTCATTAGGCAGCATGCATCTCCTAACACACCGAGGTGGTCTTGGTGGTAAGGGTGCTTCAACCTCCTCACAGTGATGATTAGGAAAAATAGGTGGTGGTGGATGCATCTCCCATGCTTGCCTCAACAAGCTCTCTTCGCAAAGCAAGAATCTCTCATCGTATAGCTTTAGTGTCATTAGGTAGGCCTAGCCCTGGTTGCCAATAGGCAGTGGTACCTTATCATGTTGGCGCGGCTGTTCATGTGAGGGCGCATCATTTCACACTTGGTTTGGTGCCATATTGTTACTGCTATCATTATGCTTAATGGGTGGAAGGTGTCTACGGCGTGGCATTCTATTAACGATAATGGCAAATTTAGTAATACATAATCAATTTCTAGCATTCTAGTTCAATAATTATATACTATCCTTGTGCACAAATAACTATAAGCACATCACATATGCTCACATCACATATTGAATTTCAAATCAACAAGAATAATAAACTTAGTTGAACAATATACTTAGTTCCATAGTCATTTTATTATATCTTAATATCAAAATTTCAGAGTGCACAATACCAAAACAACATCACAAACATATCTAAAATAAGTCATAGGTACAACTTGATAATAGTTTTTGAAAATAACAATATCCTGGAAAAGTTAAGCATAAAAGAAACAACAATCCCAACTAATCCTAACTTAAAATTTTATTTTTAGGGTTTGTATCAAATGACATTAATTAATTATACTCTAAGTCAGATTGTAATGTTTTGTTATTGTTTTAGTCTATTTGATCTTTTAAAAATAATAAATTAGGCTTGCGTGTCTAGATTATCTTATTGTTCATTCTATTTCTTTTCCTAATTGTTTGTTTTAATTCTATTATCTTGGTCTAATTGTTAAAAAAAAAAAATTCACAAGTTAGGTTCGAGCGTTAAGTAAAGCTAGTCTTGTCTTTCATTTTATTCATTTTAGTCTTCTTTGTGTCAAACCTATAATTTTTCTTTGGATTATTTAGTCCTTGTTTTTTAGTGAGTCTCTTATTTAGCAGATAAGAAAAACAAAAAAATAATAATAATAATCATAAAGGAGGGGCACTTGCACATTAAGCCAAGATAGATACAAGATTTAAGGATGAATCTTTTTGAAAGAATAGGGAATGATTTGATCCTAGGTGAGGACATCTTCAAGCCATAAAATCAAATATTTAAAATGAAGATACAAGCCTGGTGGCCTTTATTCAATTATGTACAAGATGATGAACAAGTGCTTGGAATTGGAAGGACAAGGCTTAATGTCCATAAACTAAATAAAGGAAGGATGAAATTATGAAGAATCAAATAGGGGTAGAATTGAAATGGTTTACACAGCCATCTAAACCATAAACTACATGGCCATATAGTGAGATTTGAAGCTGTCCAAATTTTGCATATTTATGTTTTTCGTGTTTTTGTAATTTAATCTTATTTATGATATTTATGGGCCTAAGCTTATTATTTTTAATGGTCCATATTAGATTTATTTTTAATTTCTTTATTTTAGGAGTCGATTTTGAATTAGGATTCTACTTTCTTTGTAGAGATAAGATTTCCTAAATCTTATTTGATTCTAGGGATTTCTTAATTTTAGGAGTCGATTTTCAATTAAGATTCTACTTTCCTTGTAAAGATAAGATTTCCTATATCTTATGTGATTTTAGGGTTAGGTTTAAGTCTTTATATATATATATATATGTACTCAACAAAACTTGTATTCAAGCTATTCAAAATATTTTTGATTAATAAAATGTGAGAGTTTATTCTCCTTTTATTATTTCAAATCATGTCTTTATATGATTGAAAAACCTAGAACTTATTAAGGCCTGCCAAACTTTATGGTGGTTGTGGCGTTCATATCTTTCCATGGCATTATAACTTTTGTTCTCTGCCACATATGTTGGCTTTGGATGGGGTTCCATTTCTATGACCTAAATTCAAACTTTCTCATGTTGTTGATTTCAATTTGTTTATGGGTTCGATGGTCTTTACCATTTGAGGTCGTATTATGGAGGCTTATTTGTTGCCTTTGCTAAAGCATTTACTACTTTGTCTACTTAATTCTTAATACAAAAGATTTGTTCACCAGTCTCCCTAACCATGTCCATCATCTCCTTACTCTGCCTCCTAAAGGTCTCTAGTGAATCACTCAGCCTTATATGCTCCCTGTCCATGCCTTACATCTTCTCCTCAAAATCCTGGACCTAACTAATTCTAGTGTATCCTCAAGATATTCTTGCATCTCTCTCTCTCTCTCTCTAGTACTATAGTGAGTGTCAAGTGCAGCTCTCTTCCTAGGTAGCAGTGGCATCTATAACACACAAATAGTAACATATAGCAACATAATAATGGAATAGTAATACTCCATCTTGGCTAAGAGGTTTCATGCATCATAGACTTTTAACGGATTTATCCTAACAAATGACTAGCAATTACAATCATGAATTTCCTATGCTTCATGGATGACTTATGCATGATGTTTATTTTAAAAGACTTCCTTAACCATATTAAAACCAAGGCTCTGATACCACCTTTGTCACACCTAAACTAGAAGGATGCGACGATCCTATTACTTAGAAATCGCATAAGCTTACTAAAACCCATAGAACCCACTAATCTAATCAAACTAATGGTTTTTAATATGGAAAAAGGTAATGTTTCAATTATCAAGGTAAACCCACAAGTTATCAATTGTTTGTATAACCAAGTAAATAATATAAAGCCAATAATTCAAAAAAATTTTAAAATTCTCAAAGACTTATAATGTAAAATGAAATGATCAAGTGAATGGACAAGACTTGATGATGATCCATGGAGCTTTAATCTAGACAATGACACCATCCCTCAAGAGGAGATACATGGCTCTTGAGGTTACTTGCTAACTCAATCTCCTAGGAAAAAGAAAGAAAAGGGGATAAGCTGATGTCTTAATGAGCTAATAATAACAATATAATATAGTAATGTGTAAGTAGTACAAAGGTTGGGTTTTTCCCAAATGAATGAAATTTCAATGTTTGAACAAGTTTGGGTTTATGGCATGAATTTCCAACATCATTAATATGAGAAAAATAAATATCAAATTTAATGGTATATTTTTTAAATGAAGTCAAATATGGTGGAGACGGTGTGTCTCCAATACACATCAGGATGGTGGCCTAAGCCTTGCTCACCTCTTGTATTAAATAACACACAGAACTGATTAGGTTCCATAACTAAAACATCATCTCTTAGTTGAGGTTAGGTACGCTTGCCTTGCCCACGGGCTTACATGTGCATATGACCCATATGACCCCTAAATTGGAAAGGGACTACTGCTTTTGCAAATTAATTATGATTCAAATGTTCATAGCTTATGGTTCAAATATTCACAATGTATTACCAATATGGCAAGGTTAATAGAAATTAATAAGTACGAAAGTAAAGTGTAAGCTAAAATACTTATCAATTCAAGATATCATGGTCAATTGGATATAAATGGCTAATTGGATATGAGGAGATGATAATGTGACAAGAATGTGGAAAACAAATACCATTATTAAACTCACTTTAATTGTCTTAGCTCCTAACAATGATGACATAGGTGCTCACAAACTGGCACCTCTTTTACCTCATCAATGCTTGACACATCGCATCAAATCACTAAGTATCCTCTTTTTAATACTACTCTTACAATGCAATTAATCACACATAAACTATACTAGCAAACTACACAGTCATGAACATATATCACTCAAAATATTTATTAACTCATCTATGTTATTGGGTGACAGTTGCCAAAGTCCCGCATTATAGTTTCTACATATCATAATAATTCAAATTGCTTCAAAAGGTTGAATATATCAAAAACCAATTTCAAAATGGGATTTGTTCATGGTAAAATATAGCAGTTAAAGCTCTAACCTTGCATAGCATCTACTAAGTCTCTTAAGAAATTAAAAAAGAAACCATTAGAAACCTTAACAACACCATCATTCAGATAAACAATTAATTAATCATATCAAGACCAACATTTATACAAAAACAACTAATCAAAATAATTTCTAAGACAAAGTCTAGAGTTTTACCTTAAGGATAGTTTCAAAGATGTATTGGAGTCCTATCAAATCAACAAAACAACCAAAAAAAGATGATTTGAATTTGTGTCTTGTTAATATGAAATGGAGATTAATCAAAGGAAAGGAGTTCATGGTTATTTTTTTTACCTTGGAATTTGGTTTAGACAGGTTGGGGAATGGCTGCTGGAAATGGTGGCTAAATGGGGTTTATGCGGTATTTATATAATTGGCTTATTAGGGTTTAAATTTGTAGATTCATGAAAATTAATTTTTCTACATCAAACAAAAGACACGGGCATGTCTTACATGTTACGGGTGTGGTTTTATGACATAAGGCTTTTTACGACAATTTCAGCTAATAATTCAAAGGCGTGTAGGTTTCTATTGTAAGAAATAGTCATGTGTCCATTGACATGGTCGTGTCACCATTAAATTCAATTTTTAGCTCAAATAAACTCAAATTCAAGCATATAATTGCAACACCAATAAGAATACTCAACAAACTAGCAACTTAACATTATACCTAGTATAATTCAATCATCAAACATAAATAGTTACTAATCAACAAGCTTACAACTAGGATTTAGGAACCTAGGATTTTGTAGATACCTTTCATTAATAACTCAAGGAACAGTAGGCCCTTGGAACCCATTTCCATCATGAGAGTTGGTAAATGATTGCCCTTCATGCTTTTCATTATTTTATTGTCCTATAGGCTTGAAGTGACATTTTGGCCTCTAAAACTAACATTGCTTAAGCTAGCACTCTTTTTTTTTTTTTTTTTTTTTTTTCTAGCAAGGTTGGCTAAAACAAATCCAACTCCTTGTAAAGCTTTTGCATGTGTATTAGCAACTTCCTAAGTTTCCAGTATATGTTTTTGAGTTTCCCACACTGTCATGGTTTCTTGTTTAAACTCATATGCCAAAGATTTTAGTTTTGTTTCCACAATAGTACTAGGAATGAGATTTTCACCTTATGCTTTAATAACAGTTCTTTTTGGAGTAATTGGCGCCTCATTGTGATGTTGAACATCTTGATGTGCTAAGCTTCTTTAAATATGTTCCACTAGTGAGGAATAAATCTTTCTTGTCTTACTTCATCAATAGTAACATTGGCATCTTGAGACCCTAGATCACCTTTTTTAGTATTTCTTTTAGGTGACATAATGAAACAAGTTCCTCTAGGCATGTCAAAATTATATTGGTAAAATTTTCAATTCAAACGTGCCACATGTTTTTTAAGTACACAAACCATCAAAGTGCACCTTTATGACTTCTAAAATCAAAATAAATTATGGATTCCCAAACTTCCTTACCACAATTTATTTGAATTTTAAAGGTGCTAGTAATTAAATTGAAAAACTAAAAGAATTGGTAATTAGATAAACTTATAAACAATGGAACTAAAATAAAATTGAGTTTTGATTGCATTAATTGGAATATAAACTATTTGCATTAAAAGAAAATATTGACAAAACATGAAATGGAGATATTGACAGTAAACTGAAAAGAAATTAAATAACAAATGCTTGGAAATTAAACTTTTTGACAAAAGAAATTGCTAAAGGAAATTGAACTTGAATGCTTAAAATTGAAAATGCTTGATTTGCTATAGTTTTTGATAGTTCCTTTGCCTTTGTAGCTCTCCTTTATAACTATCCACTAAGCCATTTTTCTATCTATTGAGAGAATTTAATAATTTGAGCTAATGTCCCATTTTTGCTCCCATAATTCCCTAAATCTCTCCATTGTTATCTATTATTCCACTTTCTTAATTCTAATAGTCATTAATTGCCCACTTCATTAGAAATTAATTAAATATTATTTAATTAATTTTCTTGATCCAGGTCTAGCTACAGTGTAACATGGGTTGAGCTTTTCATTTTGAGCTATGGGCTTTAATTATATCAATTGATTGATAGAAATTCAAACTAAGGTGCAAATAGAAAAAAAATCAAGGAAGGAAATAAAGTGAGATGGCAAATTGTAGGAAGAATAAAGAGAAAAAAGGGTTATTTTTTCCTTTTTGCTTGTTTGGAAGAAAGGAAAATAAAGAAGGGATAAAAAGATCAAAGTTATGTTCTCTTAATTGGAAAAAGGTAGAAAGTAGGGAGGAAAGAAATTTATAATTAATGAAATTACAAGTTTGTCTTCAAACTTTTATGTTAATATTTTATTTGACGTTGATATTTATATTCAATATAATGCATTATTTAATTGAATCAAAAAGTTTAATTATTAATTTTTTTACAAAAATGAAAAATTAATTATTACAAATATTTGTATGGTACAATTATAATATTGATTTCATTTATACAAAAGAGTATGAAAATAAATAATTGGTTATATACATACAACATTTATTTTATTATTAATTACTTAAAATACCTAAACTTAATTACTATAAACATAGATATAAGTTGCCAATCCTATTCTCAATTTTATTGTGAATTATAAAAAAAATTTCAAATAAATTTTCAATTAATTTTATTAAACACATGTAATGGAATTGATTTAACATCAAAATTATACGTATAAAATAAGCAACAGCAAAGTACCAATAGTAGAGTTCATCTTACATACATAGATAATTTATAGCATGACTAAGAAGTTGGTAGGAAAGTCACAAAATCAAAATATTTCCTACCAAAATAAAAAGAATACATTGCCTAACAATTATTGGATGTCATGCCATCAACTATCCGAGGTATTAAAATTTTTTTTTCCTAAGATTAAGACAAATAACATAAGTTCACACAAATAAATATAGAGTATCCTAAAAATCATCCACTTGAGTTAATATACATATCATGATTACTCCCAAGTTTTCTTCTTCAGAATTTAGCATTAGCAATAATTTACATGTTATTCATAATTTTCATCAACCATTCCAAACATCTTGCCTATGGAACATTGAAAAATGACCTTGTTGCTGATAGATTTTCTGATAAAAATAGTAAGCCATCATATGAAAATCCAGATGCACACTTATCAAATCCAGCTCAGAGAAAATCTCTTCTTCTTAATAGTAATTTAGTCGATCTCTCTCAAGAAGTGCAAGAGACTTTTAAGCAATTATGTTTCCTTATACGAACCCCAAATGACTTGTTTTGAGACTCAATATCTTTATGCTTGAAAGCAACTTTCTTGGAAAGCCAAATCAAGTTTACAAGGAAAAACCTCAACTTAATGATGAACCTGTGTCAAGGAATATTGGTATATTGTAAACAAGCAAAATAATTAACTTTGAAAGTTTGGGTTTTTAATTCTAATCTAAGAACCAAATTTGAGAAAACTCTTATAAGCTTAAAGCTTAAATTTGGGGAAATTAACTTATCTGAATATTTTTATTAATAGAATAGCTAAGCATTTATAGTGTTACATAAACCCTAAATTAGAATTAGCTAAGGACTAAGAAATCTTCCTATAAAAAGATTGAAGATTCCTAATTAGAAGCAACTCCTAAACTACTTATCGTTTAAGAAAACTGATTCCTAAACAAGAAAACAAACTAGTCCCATTTTTTGGCTAAAACCTAATATAAATAGGCCCAAAACTTACTAATTACATATCCAAACTTAATTTAATTGAACATGAGCTTAGATCATATTGACAGGGGCCAAACAACATCAAAAACTAAAGTAAAATAACTAAATTCAAAATTTGGAAAAAGTCACAGTAGCCAACACGCCCACAAATATGCCCACGTACTTGGGCGGGTTGCATTATGCTCTTTCTCCAATTTCTCTCCCATGGATCATGTATGAAGCTTGAACTTCTATGTTTTGCCTTTTTCCAACCCCCCTTTATGTAATTCATCTATGTTAAAGCTTCCTTGAATGCAATTGGATCCATATGCAAAGCTCATGATCTAAATATCCTTGATTAGCTTGTAAGAAACTTCATGCAACCTTCTTTTCTTCTTAGATGACTCACCAATCATGTACAATGGTTAGATTGCATGTCTTTGTAGGCTATCTTGATAGAAATGACAACCTTGAAGAAGCTTTTTGAAATCTTTAACTTGCAAATATTTGTAAGATTTTTCTAAGGCATCTTAATTCTCATCATTCCCTCCCTTCTTAAAAGGATTGACCTCGAATCTGTATTGAGCACTTGGAAGTAGGAAATGCATCACCTCTTTTATTCCATGAAAATCCTTCTTTCAAATCCTAAAAAAGAGAAACAAAACTAGACAAAGAAAATTCAAGCTTATTAGTGTTAGAAAATAAAACACCTTTGACACCTCCTTTTTTAACTATACTTACTTGTTTTCTCTCTTTACTCACTAGCTCTTTTCACACTCACTCTTTTTCTTTATGCACTCTTTTTTTTTTCCTTTTCTTTTATTTCAACAAAGTTAGATTTGTTTACAACAACTTCTTGAGGAGGATCGTAGATTGGAATTTCTTCATGAATAACTTCTTCAATACCATTTTGCACATTGCTTTCCTCCTTTTTAAAGCACTCATCACCTTCATTCTCCTTTTTTGACACACTTAATTTTGTCACTACAAGCTCAGCATCACCATTTTTTCATTGAAGTTCTTCCTCTCTTTTTCTTTGTATCTTCACTCAATCTTCATACAATTCTTCTTGAGAAAGAGGAACAAAAGTAGTATGCTTACCGTCTTTTAGTGGAACTTTGTAGTAGTTCGTAGATTTGATGTGTTTTGCTTGACTAAAATGTATCCATGGTTTTCCAAACAAAACATGTATCACATTCATTGGCACAACATCACACCAATCTTCACTTTTATACCTTCTAAGAGAGAATGAAACTAAAGCTTTGTGAGGCCTCGCCCAAGCACCGGTCCGATCCGCCGAGGAATCAAAATGCTCTTCGGGAGAAACTCCACGATTGGAATTCGCTGTGAGTTTAGAAAATTGATTTTTGTGATTTTGGAAGTTGTGGAAGTGAGTCGCCACTGCAATTTACTTATTTTAATTGGGAAAATTAAAGAAAACCCAAATTGATTGACTCTAAAAATATTTTGATTTAGTCCCAATGGAAAAGCACTAATCCGCGAGTGACCAAAGGGGGCTCGGGGATCAAGTTTTGGTAATTACACAATTGAGAAAATATGATTTTCTTTAGTTCGGCTAAAAATGCAAAATAACTCTTAAAAAGGAATTTTCATTTATGTATGAACATGAATATAATGATGCATGAAATAGATATATAAGATGAAATGACAATTATGGATAAATAAGCAAAAGTAAATTCTACTTAATTATTACATAGTCAAAACGAGTAAAATAAGAGGATCTTTCCTCAAGCCCTTATGAGTACTAGGGAAAGCACACATTCCTCAACTACATTAAAGAAATGAAAAGTACATATTTGGAAATAAATAACAAATATAAAAGGGAAAAAATGTTATAAAAAATGATTTTGGAGTTGATGCCTTTTTAGAATGGCAGCTTGCGTATCCTATTGAATAGGAATTAAACCCCACGCAGTTCTTCCTTCTTGCGAAAGAGGGGTTCTGGGAAAAGTGTTGGTTTATTTATTAATTTAATTTTGATTCTTAAATTAATAAATTTTAGATCTTTTCTATTTTAGACCTAAAGAGAATTCTAGATTTGAGTTTAGAATTTTGAAAAATAGAAAGAAGATTATACCTTTGCTTTCCTTGATTTTCGGATGAACAGGGCGAGCTTAACTCTGGATCTAAGCTCCACTTTGGATTTAGGACCTTGAAGTTGAACCTTAACAGTAAAAGGTTAGCAAAATAGTGTGATGAAATGTATCAGAGAGAATTTTTGTCCTTGGAATCTCCCCAAATGAGCTGAAAGGAGGCTCTATTTATAGATATGGTGAAGGGGGGTACCAGCGGTATGGGCGGCGGCACGCTCTTTTTGCTAGCACAAATTAAGTGCCACCCACGGCGGCATGGATGACGTGCCACCAAGATGGAGGCATGGAATTTGTGCCACCCAGATGGCAGCACGTCAGGCGTGCCGCCCAGAGCAGTGACGCACTTCTCCTGCATTGGCCGACTGGTTCGACCTATTTTCTGCTTTTTTCATCCGTTTCTGGTCTATTTCAGTTTCGTTTGAAGCTCGATTTGATCTTGTGGGTTCATAACTGAAAGACGGTCGACTGGAGGTGCAAGATTTAGAAAATTTATTTTTCAACGGGGCGCTGCCCTACACCCTGCAAGGGGCGCTGCCCTCTTGACCCTTGCCTGCTAACCGGCTAGCGGGACTGCTGTATGCGTAGCTCCCTATTCTTAGTAGGTGTCAAGCTGCAGCCAGATCATAAGGTGCAAATTTGAGGGTTCACAGCTGCCCCCTCATCAAAATTGGCTTTAAGCAAAAGGCGATTCTAATGATAGTGAACCCTGGAAAGAGATGCCATGTCAGACTTTGGGCTTGTGCTCTTGCAACATCATATTTTTGGCTTATATGTTCTTTTGCGATATCAGATTCTAGGCTGTACCATGTCAGATTCTAGGTTATACCATATCAGACTCTGGGCTTGTAATATCTGCTTATGTTTATCATGCATGGGGACAATCATGCTTTGTGCAAACTGAACCTTATGAAGGACAAACAAGGTATAAAGATATTAACCTTTTAGGAGAGGGCCCATAGGATAAATGAGGTTTTGTCAATGGCTATTGGTTTGACCTTGGCATTGGATGTGAGAATGGTCCTGGTGATCTTCAATTAAGGCTGTATGTTCAGCCTAATTGTTGGAGGTAAAGATGATTTGGTGAATTTTAATTAAGGCTATATGTTTTGCCTAGACTTTGAAAGATTTGGAGATTTGGTCCACCTAGGGAATTCAAATTGGTTTAGCAAGGCCATCTGTTTGGCCTTACTATTAGGGAGATTATGATCAAAGTTATTTGTTTGACTTTGATGTTTGGGAAGATTGGGATCAAAGCTATCTGTTTGGCTTTGGTGGTTGAGAGGATTATAGTCAAAGCTATCTGTTTGGCTTTGTTGGTTGGGAAAGTTGGGATCAAAGCTATCTGTTTGGCTTTGGTATTTAAAAAGCTGGGATCAAAGCTATCTGTTTGGCTTTGGTTTTAGAAGGATTGAGATCAAAGCTATCTGTTCAACTTTGGTGTTAGATTTAGAAAAGGTTATGTCTCTGAAAGATGAGGGGTGTGGCAATGTCAACATGGGTGGCTCGACTTAGTTTGCCCATTTGAAAGTTATGGTTGAGGATTAGTCCTTATAGGGAAAGGTCTTAGGCTAAGGAGGGTAGATCTGGTTAGGAAATCCATTTGAAAGGCTCAGTCTGATTTTGGCTTAAAGGAAATCATAGGCTTCATAAATGAAGGCCTTTTGGGAGTGGGCTTCAAGGTGAAGGCTTCTTGTTTTAGGCTTTATGATGAAGGCTATTGGTCTTGAGCTTCATGGCGAAGGCTTTTGGATTTGGGTTTCATGGTGAAGGCTTTTGGATTTAGGTTTCATGGCGAAGGCTTTTAGATTTGGGTTTCATGGTGAAGGCTTTTGGGTCATGCGCCTCTTAATGAAGGCTTCTCAGTTTGAAGGTAGGTTGAAACTTCTAGATTTGAGCTTCTTGATGAAGGCTTTTGGTTTTGGGTTTCATGGCGAACGCTTTTGGATTTGGGCTTCTTCATGAAGGCTTTTGGATTTGGGCTTTTTCATGAAGGCTTTTAGATCTGGGCTTCATGGTGAAGGCTTCTTAATGAAGGCTTTTGGTTTGGGCTTCTTAATGAAGGCTTTTAGTTTAGGCTTCTTGATGAAGGCTTTTTGGGAGTGGGCTTCATGGCAAAGGCTTCTTGGTTTAGGCTTTATGATGAAAGCTGTTGGTCTTAGGCTTTATGGTGAAGGCTTTTGGATTTGGGCTTGATGGTGAAGGCTTTTGGGTCATGTGCCTCAAAGACTTCTTAGTTTGAAGGTAGGTTGAAACCTCTAGATTTGAGCTTCTTGATGAAGGCTTTTGGTTTAGACTTCATGGTGAAGGCTTTTGGATTTGGGCTTCTTAATGAAGGCTTTTTAGGAGATATGCCTCGACTTCTGGTTTTGCCAAGGAAACTAGATTTAAAGATGATAAGCCCTGATAGACTTGGGAATTTTGGTTTTACTCATTTTGAGATTATGCCAAGGAATGGATGGTATGTGGCATGATTTGCCAATAAAGCTTAGGATGATTTCATAAAATTTGAGAATGGTTTGAAGATAGGCTGAAACTTCTGAAAAGAATCATAGAGGTTGTATGATTTCGCTTTTTGTAGCATGAATCATGGAAAAGAGCAAGTCAAGCTTTTCTTGTTATTTGAGACTGAAAAGACTCTTGGAGTGACACTTAATTGTAAATTACACTAGTTGAAACAAAGAACCCTTAGGAATGGCTAAAGGGCTAGTGGAAGAAGATAAATTGGGAATCATGCTTCCAAATAAGAGATAAGGATGTGATAGACTAGAGATATGTATGAGGGATTGTGCCTTAGCTCTTTAAACTAAGCGACGGGATGGATTGACAATAGATGACGACCTAAGAAGACATGCGCCCATTATAGGATAAGGGCATAGAAGATTGTATATCCTTATAGAATAAACCTCTAGTTAGAAAGGATGACATATTGATTGAAGATGATTTAACAACTTTGGACATGAGGGAAGGAGACTTAGATGAGCTTTCTCTCTCTCTCTCTCTCTCTCTTTCTCAGGTCTCCCTCTTTTTCTCACCTCTAACTTTTGTCTAAGCCGCCCTTTTTGGGTTTTCAGCTTAGTGAGCTTGCATTTAGGAGAAAATATTCCACCATAATTTAGGTTGTTGCTTTGAGGGGCTCTGGCCTTTGAATTCTAGATTTGACAAAGGTCTTTTCTGAACTTGTTGCCCTTGTTGAGGTGCATTGTTTGATTACCTAATGTGCAATGGGTAATTCCTTTTGATTTGCTCTTTATGCTTCAATTATTTAATGAGAGGTACATTACTTGACCTTCCTTGATTAGCACCTCAAATTCTGATTTTATGCTAATTGTGGTGGATTTGACTATTTGTTCATTTCTCTCTTTTTTCCTCTTTTTCTTTTTCTCTTTTTTTTTGTTTTTTTCTCTCTTTTTTTTTTTATGGCTCATCCATGCTGGACTAAACAAGGAAGATGAAAAGAAAATGTATGTGCATTACTATAAAGGAAACTTTATTGCAAGATGACAAAAGAAACCGCTATGGTCAATGAGAATAAAGAAAAATAAGACGATAGACTCCGACTAAGATTTGGACTCAGACTTTTGAGATTTAGACTTGGACTCAAGCTTAGACTTGGAATTCAATCTCAGAAAGGTCAGATTAGCTGAACTTGAACTACTCCATGACATGCCTTATGGGGCTGAGGTAAGGTGGAGTTGAGTTAAAACTAGATTCCTCATCACTATTCAGGTTGATGGTGGGGAATTCAGCTTGAAATGATATACTTTGGATGCAATCTTTAACTTTTGATGCAGTTGCATCCAAAGCTCTGAAGGTGGGTAGGTATTGAGTTAATAAGTGGGCTATGTACGCAGGAAGTAGATTCTTGACAATGATATCCACTTGTTCTTGCTCGGTTGGCCTGTTTACCATTTGAGCAGCTTTAGCCCATTACCTAGTAAGGAACATGGAGAAGGACTCATCTAGAAGTTGCTTTGTGGTTTCTAAGTCCCTTCTTGTAATGTCCACTTCACTATTATAGTGGTACTGTTCAATAAATGCCTTGCAAATGTCCTCCCAAGTCTATTTTTGGGTGTCATCTAAGTTAATAAACCATCTTAGGGCAACATCAGTAAGGGTTTGATGAAAGAGTTAAGCAAGAAGCTCATTGTTGAGACCAAAGGAATGCATTGTCTCCATATACATCTTTAAATGGATCTTGGGGCAAGTAGTACCATCAAATCTGTCCAAATTTGGCATCTTGAACTTTGGTGGAACTCTTGCATTGGGAAATAAGGTCAGGGAGCCTGTATCAACCAAGTTCTCTTTCTTTGTCAGATTATTTAGCATTTTTTCCATGTGCTTCATTTTTTTCATGAAGGCTTTGATTTTAGGGTTGACTTCCTTCCTTTGGAAAGGATCCACGAGTGGGAAGTGAGAGTAGGGGTGAAATTTGGTGGTTGAACTATCATAGGTTGATAAAGTGAGTTGTTTCTGAGGAATTCAGGTGATGGAATAGGTAGTGGTGAGATGATGTCAGTGTTTGCAGGCTCTTTGTCTTTGGAATCAGCTTTGGAAGTGAATCCATAAACAAGATAAAGAGTGGGTTTTGGGTCAATTGAGTTTTGGACCGGGGAGGTCTGTTCCAACATAGTGTGGACATCTTCCATAATGGCACTCCTTTGGGCTTTGAGCAAGTCTTGAAAATAGGCATCTTGCCTCTTCATCAGGGTCTCTTGTTGTTTAGAAAGCTTAGCAAAAAGCTTGTCAAAGATTTCATCAGCTCGGCTAGTAGTGACTTCATCTCCGGCAATAGATGATAGTGTCTTGTGGTTAGGTTAACGATGTATAGGTTAAGATGAGGGTAGATATGTATGATGTTAGCTAGGTATGTATTTAGCTAAAGGAGCTACATCAGATTTTAGCTTTGAGTGGCTAGGTCAGAATTTAGCTTGGGGTGGCTAGGTCAGATTTTAGCTTTAACTGGCTAGATCAGAATTTAGCTTTGGATGATTGGGATTGTGATTTATGAATGGTTTACCATAGGCTTAAGGATAGAGTGACCATGAGTTTTGCGATTGAGTATGGATGTACAATGGATTTGGATGTTGGGTGCACTATGGGTTTGGTGATAGTTAGATAATGGGTTAGACTAGATCATGGGCTTAGATGGGCCATGGGTTTGGATAGTGATGTAAGAGATGAAACCTAGTCAGCATTTAGTTTGGGTAAGGATAAGAGTACGCTAAGTCAGTATTTAGCTTTAGTAAGGATGGTTAAGGATAATGCCATATCAGTGTTTAACTTGGGTAAGGACTATGAAAGATGAAAGCTAGATCAGTGTTTAGCTTGGGTAAGAGTTGTGAAAGATGAAAGCTAGGTTAGTATTTAGCTTCGGTAAGGATTATGAAAGATGAAGCTATGTCAGTGTTTAGCTTGGGCTAGGTGAGTGTTTAGCTTGGATAAGAATTATGGAAAAGAATGAGGGTACCATAGACGGGTTTATTTTTACCATGAGTTTGAAATGGGTTTGGATAGGACTGGATTATGGGTTTAGGTGAACCATGAGTTTTGGGCTTTGACCATGGGTTTAGGTGGACCATGGGCTTTGTGTGTTGACCATGGGTTTAGGTGGACCGTGGGTTTTGGGTTTTGATCATGGGTTTAGGTAGACCATGGGCTTTGGGTTTTGACCATGGGTTTAGGTGAACAATGGGTCATGAGCTTTGAGTGTTGACCATGGGTTTAAATGAACCATAGGTTTTGGGTTTTGACCATGGGTTTAGGGGGACCATGGACTTTGGGTTTTGACCACGGGTTTAGGTGGACAATGGGCTTTGGGTTTTAGGTATTGACCATGGGTTTAGATGGACCATGGGTTTTGGGTTTTAAGTGTTGACCAAGGGTTTAGATGGACCATGGATTTTGGGTGTGAAGGTATTTGGATAGTTTTGACTCTTCACAAGGTTCAAGCTATGATGCATGTTTGCATGAATGAAAAAGTTTCATGATAATGACATACCAAGTTCAGTATTATGGTGCATATAATCCTAAAGGAAGATTTTATGAGTCATTACATAAAAAGGTTAGGGTGGTTTGAAGGGAACCCATCACACTAGAGATGCGATATACCTAACCACATGTGAAACAAGGAGCCTCGCGTAGGTCTAATGATACGTGCATACTCGTTGCACCACTAAAAGGATTAAAGGATATGTTATGGGCTGGATGATTTCACTATCGGCAAGCAGACCTAAGGAAGGTTGCCCACTCGATGTTACTTTCTATCCTTTGTTTTCCTAGAAGCTAGGTTTTTTGTGGACCAAGAGTCCAATGTAGTGATGCATGATAGAGTTATTTCATGTTTAAAGCCAAACTTGGTATTTTAACAAAAGTAATCCACTTTATCTTTTATTTGAAAAAGACTTTAAGTCCCCAGTTGAGTCGCCAACTGTGAGGCCTCGCTTGAGCACCGGTCTGATCTGCCGAGGAATTGAACTGCTCTTTAAAAGAAACTTCACGATTGGAACTCGCCGTGAGTTTAGAAAATTGATTTTTGTGATTTTGGAAGTTGTGGAAGTGAGTCGCCACTTTAATTTACTTGTTTTAATTGGGAAAATTAAAGAAAACCCAAATTGATTGACTCTAAAAATATTTTGATTTTGTCCCAATGGAAAAGCACTAATCCGCGAGTGACCAAAGAGAGCTCGGGGATCAGGTTTTGTTAATTACACAATTAAGAAAATATGATTTTCTTTAGTTTGGCTAAAAATGCAAAATAACTCTTAAAAAGGAATTTTCATGTATGTATGAACATGAATATAATGATGCATGAAACAAATATATAAGATGAAATGACAATTATGGATAAATAAGCAAAAGTAAATTCTACTTAATTATTACATGGTCAAAACGAATAAAATAGGAGGATCTTTCCTCAAGCCCTTATGGGTACTAGGGAAAGCACACATTCCTCAACTACATTAAAGAAATGAAAAGTATAGATTTGGAAATAAATAACAAATATAAAAGGGAAAAAATGTTATTAAAAATGATTTTTGAGTTGATGTCTTTTCAGAATGGCAACCTACGTATCCTATTAAATAGGAATCAAACCCCACACAGTTCTTCCTTCTTGCGAAGGAGGGGTTCTGGGAAAAGTGTTGGTTTGTTTATTAATTTAATTCTGATTCTTAAATTAATAAATTTTAGATCTTTTTTGTTTTAGACCTAAAGCGAATTCTAGATCTGAGTTTAGAATTTTGAAAAATAGAAAGAAGATTATACCTTTCCTTTCCTTGATTTTCGGATGAATAGAGTGAGCTTAACTTCGGATCTAAGCTCTACTTTGGATTAGGACCTTGAAGTTGAACCTTAATAATAAAAGGTTAGCAAAATAGTGTGATGAAATATATTAGAGAGAATTTTTGTCCTTGGAATCCCCCCAAATGAGTTGGAAGGAGGCTCTATTTATAGATCTGGCGAAGGGGGTGCCGGCGGTATGGGTGGCGGCACCAGCATGTCGCCGGCGGCATGGGTGGCACTGGCGACATGCCGGGCATCCGGCGTGCCGCCTTTTTGCCGGCATAAATTCAATGCCGCCCATGGTAGCACGAATGACGTGCCACCCAGATAGCGGCATGGAATTCGTGGCACCTAGACGGCAGTACGTCAAGCGTGCTGCCCAGAGCAGCGACATGCCTTTCCTGCATTGGCCGACTGGTTTGACCTATTTTCTGCTTTTTTCCTCTGTTTCTGGTCCATTTCAATTCTAATTCAAGCTTGGTTTGATCTTGTGGGTTCGTAACTGAAAGACGGTCGACTAGAGGTGCAAGATTTAGAAAATTTATTTTTCAACGAGGCACTGCCCTGCACCCTGCAAGGGGTGCTGCCCCCTTGACCCCTGCCTGCTAACCGGCTAGCGGGACCGCCGTATACGTAGCGCCCTATTCTTAGTAGGTGTCAAGCTGTAGCCAGATCATAAGGTGCAAATTTGAGGGTTCACAAGCTTGCTCTTTGGTCTTGACATGTTTATTCATTAAATACAATGAGTATGGCCTTGGGTGCTTTCTAGTAGGAAAATTTAATTTCTTAACTAGCTCAAGGCTTGCAAAATTTACAACACTCACTTTATCAATGATCATACAGTATACTCTATCTTAGATGCGACATCTTGTATGAAAAACATTGTTACATTCTTCATCCTTCAATATCTGCATACTTACTTCTTGCCTAATAGCCATTAATTCTTTTTGAAATTCTTGATCAACATCCATTGTAAAAACCTAAAAAGAATGTTAGTAAAGTAAAATAATACCTTACTTTACTCCCTTATGTGTTTCACTAAAGTAGTTTTGACACTCGAGTTCACTCGTGTTTCAGTTTTGCACTCAATCAATGGCCTTTTTTTTTTTTTTTTTTTTAATGTGCTCACACTTAGCCTCTTACCACTTAACTCTCAATTCAACCCAAACAAAAATTAATATTTCAATGGTTCATAACAACTAAGAGTAAGGAAGAATTTAACACAAATTTGAAAGAAAATAAGAATAATTGAAAATTAAAATGAAATGAAGACATAAAACAAAGAAAACATGAAATAAAAAATCCTAATGACACTAAGAAAATGAAAATCCTAATTGGACTAGGAAACAAAAATTAGAATTTGACTGAAAAAAGTAAAATTAGAAATCCTAATTGAAGTTGGAAAACAAAAGTTGAAATCCTAATAGAATAAGGAAAACAATATACGAATCCTAATTGTGTTAAGAAACCTAATTGGACACAAACAAGAGAAGATAAACTTAGAATGGCAGTAGAAAAGTCAAACCATAAATTGATAAGGATTAGGAAACTAACTCCTAGCTTGTTGTGGATGGATGCTTGACTTGGTGAACTCCTTATTGAAAACTGAAATCCTTTTTTATTCTCCTTGATTTGATTGGAATTCCAGTAATCTTTTTTTTTTCTTTCTACTATAGAATTAGAAACAAACATTATATATATTCCTATATAATTCAGTTTTGCCAAAACTCTTTTCTTTTCTTTTTCTTTTTTTTTCTTTTCTTGGTCGATTCTGATTTTTTTCTTTTAGTTAATTCTGTTCTTTTTTTTTATATATATAATTATAGCAATAATTCAAAAGGAAAATTAACAAACAAATCAAAGATCAAATATAAGAAGCCAAACCGAATTTTAAACTTGTGATGGACAAATTGTCCACTTCC